>JZKD02S1074549.1:533834-547441 GCA_000966675.3 Picea glauca
GTAACGAGGCGGTTCGTTACATATGGTATCAGAGCGGGTTCGACCCGCGACTTGGTATTCACTACAGGTTCTATTGAAATGATTATGTTGATTATTCTATCGCTGATCGAGTTGATTTTTGTGTGTAGGTAATCATTGTTTTAGGACGCCGCGGAGGCAGACGACGGGGTGCTAGGGGAGGAGGCGTGACGCCTCCAGCATCATCCACGCCTGAGGGGTCTAACCTCCAAGGAGGCGAGCAGGTCCTTGGACAGGAGAAGATCGCAGTTGCCGATGTTGTGGGGATGATTAGATCTTTCCAGCGCATGTCCGAGATGTTGATCAACCGATTGGGCAGAGATGAGGGCAGGGCTTCGGCACCTGCTAAGGTTCCACCGCGCGCACCGACGCTTACTGGTAGAATTAACCGTGAACTCGAGAAGGTGAAATTTCCCAAGTTATTTGGTGCCCCAGACGGTGCAGCCACTAAGGCATGGTTGGAGAATATGGTGATGTGCTTCGCACTTCGCGATTATACCTCAAACATGAAGGTATGCATGGCAGTATTTCAACTAAAGGGGAGCGCTCTTCTATGGTGGAAGACACTCCTACCGCAGCTGAACATGGCCGTCGAAGACGTGTCTTGGGAATTGTTCAAGGAACGGTTCTGGGAGAGGTATCTTTCAGAGGAATTCATTGAGCGTCAGCTCAATGAATTCATTGCATTATGACAAGGACGTCGTATAGTGCCCGAGTATGAGGCACGTTTTATGGAGCTGCTCCGGTATGCTCTACATCTGAACACTGAGAAGCTCAAGGTCAACAGGTTCGTATTTGGCCTTAACGACAGCCTGCGTGCAAAGGTTAGGATTCTGATGCCTCAAACCTTGCACGATGCTGTCCAAAAGGCCCTCATAGCAGAGGAGGAGCTTATCAGTGGGGGTCATACCAGGACTCCAGCGAGACCTGCAGGGTAGGGTTCATCTGGTACGCCGCAGCAGCAGACACCAGCGAGACACATGCCAGGGTATCGTGGCTTCCAGAGGGGATCCACTTTTTCTACACCACGATGACCGCCGCCTCAGCAGTGGACACCTTACCGAGGACCACAACAACAACAACAACATTGCCCGCAGCAGCAGCAGTTTAGGCCGGTTCAGCAGAACAGACCAGGTTTCCAGGCTAGTGGGTCACCATCTTCTACTTCGGGTACCAACACTACTGGGCCGAAGAATGGGTGTTGGATGTGTGGGGAGCCACACTACCAACATGACTTTCCTGTGGAGAGGACCAGGGCATCTAGATCAACCAGACCTACTATAGTGGGAGATATGGGCAAGGCCCATTGGATTCATGCAGTGGTGAATAAATTCCAGATAGAGCACCAGTCGACTGTGCTCGAGATGACAGGTATCGTCGTTGACCAGACCCTTAGTGTTTTGATAGACCCAGGAGCTACTGAGAGTTTCATTTTTGGTGCAGCACTAAAAAGGATTAAGGTCAAGGCATTCAAATAGGACGAGTTTAGCATCGTGGAGATGGCTTCGGGAGCCAAACAGAAGGTCGGAGGAAAGGTTACAGGTTGTGCCCTTAACCTGTGAGAGTTTGTCACGAGGGTCAACTTGTACGTCACGATCTTAGGATCTTATGACGTCATGATCGGCATGGATTGGTTGGAATCGCATGGGGCGATACTCAACTGAAAGACGAAATGGTTGAGCTTAGTCGATGATGAAGGACAGAGATGCGTGATAGTAGGAAGAAACTAGGGAGTATCCCTGAGGTTCTTCTCTTCCTTACAGTTATGAAAGAGTATGCGCAAGGGGTGCAAGCTTTATGCGATCCTTGCGCTCAACGAAAAGGGAGTAGCAGAAGGTCTAGAACACCTTCCGGTGGTGAAGGAGTTTGCGGATGTGTTTCCAGAGGAGTCGCCTGGGATGCCGCCAGAAAGAGAATTGGAGTTTACTATAGACCTGAGACTGGGGACTGAACCGATAGCGAGAACGCCTTATCATATGTCGACCCCAGAGTTGCAAGAGTTAAAAATGCAACTGAAGGAGTTGTTGGACCTGGGACTGATACATCCTAGTGTGTCACCGTGGGGTGCACCCGTTATTTTCATTCGGAATAAGGATGGATCGTGGAGGCTTTGCATTGACTATCATCAACTAAACAAGGCTACGATCAAGAATCAGTACCCCTTACCAAGAATTGGTGATCTGTTTGATCAAATGAAGGGTGCGACGGTGTTCTCCAAGATCGATTTGCGATCAGGGTATCACCAGTTACGAATCAAGGAGGATGACATCCCTAAGACCGCCTTTAAGACGAGATTTGGACATTATGAATTTACTATTTTACCGTTTGGACTGACAAACGACCCAGGGGTATTTATGAGCTTGATGAACGGGGTGTTCCGCGAGTACTTGGACAAGTTCGTCCAAGTATTTATTGACGATATTTTGATCTACTCTCAGATGACGGAGCAACATGAAGAGCACGTGCGCTTGGTAATACAATGTTTATGAGAACACAAATTATATGGGAATCTATCCAAATGCTCTTTTTATCAATCAAGGATTCACTACTTGGGGCATGTCATCTCCAGTGAAGGTATCGCCATGGATCCAGCCAAGGTTGAGGCTATTATGGAATGGCCTGCGCCGACAAATGTCACCAAAGTGTGTAGCTTTATGGGTTTAGCGGGATACTATCGACGGTTTGTCGAGGGATTTTCGAAGATAGCAGGTCCGATCACGGAGTTGCAGAAGAAAAACAAGAAGTTTGTTTGGACAAAGAAATGCGCGGAAGCATTTAGGAGGCTTAAGGAGTTGTTGAAAACATCGCTGATACTAAAGGTCCCTGACATGGATGCAAACTTCTTGGTATGCACTGACACATCCAAGGGAGGTTTAGGCGGAGTCTTGATGCAAGACGAACGAGTGATTGCTTACATTTCAAGGAAATTAAGAAGGCATGAAGAAAACTACGCGACGCATGATTTGGAGTTATTAGCCATCGTATATGCGTTAAAGGTATGGAGACACTACCTGGTTGGACGAAAATTTGAATTAAGGACTGATCATTGTGGATTACAACACATTTTTACGCAAGGCAACCTGAACACGCGACAACGGCGTTGGTCGGAATTTCTTAGCGAGTACGACTTCGATATTACTTACATAAAGGGAATAGTGAACCGAGTGGCAGATGCTTTGAGTCGGAGGCCGCGCATCTTTTTGGTGTTGTCCCTTAAAATGAATCTATGTGAGAAGATTCTCACTTTACAGCGTGACGATGACTGGTACAGAGAAGTCGAGGATTTTATCGAACAAAACACTATGATAGTACCATGATTTGAGGGATTTTCGTTTGATAATGATGGTTTATTGAGGTTTAGAGGTCAGATTTACATACCGCCAAACGATGAATTGAGGATGCTGATCCTGAGTGAGGCTCATAGAGCAGTTTACATGGCTCACCCAGGAGTCACGAAGATGAGGGCAGACCTTAAACCCTTGTTCTTCTGGAAAGGAATGAAGGCCGACATAGTCAACTTTGTGGCTAGATGTCTCGAGTGTCAGCAGGTAAAGGCTGAACATAGACACCCGGTGGGATTACCTCAACCACATGCCATTCTGGAATCAAAATGGGAAGTCATTTCGATGGATTTTATTGTTGGATTTCCACTGACGGCAAGGAGACACGACTCGATTTTTGTAGTAGTAGACACTCTGACGAAGAGTGCTCACTTTATTCCGATGTGTACGATGTATCAGGCACCTGACATAGCGAGAGTTTTCATCAGTGAGATTGTGAGGCTACATAGCATGCCTAAGAGGATTATATTCAATCGAGGATCGGTGTTTACCGGATGATTTGGGATGAGTTTCCAAGAGGCCTTGGGAACTCAACTTAATTTTAGTACTGCATATCACCCAGAGACCGACGGACAGATAGAACATATGAACCAAACCTTGGAAGACATGTTGCGCATGTACGTGATGGACCAACAAAAGCGTTGGGAGGAATTCTTTCCGCTAGTAGAGTTCGCTTATAACAACAGTTACCAGAGCACCATTAAGATGGCACCTTTTGAGTTCCTTTATGGGCGGCCGTGTCGGACACCCTTGAGTTGGGATTGTCTTGAGGATAGGGTCCTGGTGGGACCAGAAGCGATCCAAGAAATGGAAGAGAAAATGAAAACCATAAGACAAAGGATAAAAGAAGCGCAGGATCGAAAGAAGAGTTATGTCGATGCGCACCAAGTCAACCGTAGTTACGAGGTCGGCGATCGAGTCTTCTTGTGGGTAAAACCACATAAGAGTTCAATCAAGTTTGGAAAGGGAGCTAAACTCTCTCCTAAGTTCGTGGGACCTTTCGAGATTGTGGAGAGAAAGGGGCCTGTGGCCTATCGACTAGCCTTTCCTAATTCATTGAGGCATATGCACGATGTTTTTCATGTATCTGTTTTGAGACATTATGTTAGTGATCCTACACACGTGATTGACATGATCTCCTTGCAGGTATCGGACGAGGGAGTGCTCGTGGCTGAGCCAGTCCGCATTTTAGATCAGCGCGTTTGACAGTTACGACGTTGAACGATAAACCAGGTCAAGTTCCAGTGGGACAGTTATAGTCCGCAATTGGCGACCTGGGAGGACGCATATGATATGTGCCAACAGTTTCCATTTTTGTTTGATAGATAGACTTATGATACTGTGGTATTATGATATTATGGTACATTTATTTCGGCATTTATATTGAGAAACTTCGGGACGAAGTTTAGACCAAGAGGGGGTGTATGTAACATCCCGCTCTAGCGCACTTACCAAACTTATTCTTTGAGGACACTTGCTCGCAAGTGATATGGATTTTTATGATGATAAAACTTTTTCCTTCATTACAATGCGTTTAAGTTAGATGACATGATGTTTTTATTACTTTGATGTAGACAGGTGCTACTAACTCAGTTTCATTGAGTGTGCAGGGTTTCGAACCTTGAGGATGCAAAGGCATCGGTGGAACTCTCTTGGACTCTAGATTGAGTCAGGGAGTGGGATATTTGGGTTGTTTCATTTATGGTGATATTGTTTTGTTTTGATGATACGCTATTAATTTATGATATGTTGTTGACATGATCTGACATGATGGTTGATGATGCAGGCCGACGATAGCTTGCCGACCAAGACTCACATATGGAGTAAAGGGGCCACAGATGATTTCCAGAGAGGATGAGGGAGAGGTGTGGAAAACAGCCCTGCCACAGCCTACTAGAACTCCCACCGTGGCTCGAACTGTAGGTTAACGATTACCTAGTTCGAGAGGATCCACGATGCCGTGAGGGAAGACTGCGACAGTCGCTCACGATGAATCTAAGGGGCGTGCAATAAGGCGGGGGCCTTATTCCTTAGAGCCCTTAGTCTCCCACAAGTTCACTTGGAAGATTGTTGACTCCAGGGGTTATAGAATCTACTAATCCGTCAAGTCAGCGAGTGGAACCCTTGGAGCATGTGGTGCATCCTGAAGGGCACGTCGCGCAACAGAAGCAAACGAGGCGAGTGACACCCTTGGAGCACGTAGTGCGTCCTGAAGGGCATGTCGCATGGATGATGACGATGAGACAACCTAGATTACCCTAAGACCTTAATGCCTGATAAAATTCTTAAAACGACTCCCCTAATAAAATTGTCGCCCTGTTCAATCAAAACCTAAATTAAAACATCTCTAAGATAATTTTGACAAGCCCTAAGAAAAGATCCTTCAAAAATAAACCTACGGCGTAAACTAAAACCCTCCTAGGTGTTAATCAAAGTCTTCTTAAAATTAAAGGGGGTAAAGTAATGAGGGAAATAAATTCAGTGAAACCCATGGCTTTTAAATGATAAAGAAGAAATAAAATTTATTAAAGTGTGGGAGTATAAAAGCTAGGAATTTAAAAAATATATATATTGAAAATATTAAAAACCGCATTTATCTTTTGGATTTAAAAATAAAAATAACAAGAGAGAATTAAATAATAGAATTAAAGAAACTAGAAATAAAGGAAACTTAATTTTGGAAAGTAGGGGACATAGGGTAAAAAGAAAAAAGGAATCAACATTTAGGAGTTACTAAAAATCAGCAACTTCGTTTTAGGAAAGTTATTAAAAGCATGAGAGGGGATCTAGGAACCCTAGGAGTAATTTAAGGAGCAATTTTTGGGGGAGTGAGGGAATTGAGTCTTTTAATTATTAAAAAGAAATTAATTTTTGGAGAATGGTAGGGATGAGAGACACTTGGACGACAGAGAATGTTCTGAGGTTTGTCATAAACAATTAATTAATTAATGATTTAGGAAAGTAGGTGGGTCTCAAATTTCTATAAAATAAGGGAAAAAGAAGGAAGAGGGGATGAACGGTTAGCGTAACGTTACGCTGCCGAATTGTAGCTTGACGGATTGCTTGTGAGGAGTTGGGTTTATCTCAGCTGTGTTGGAGTGGTAGCTCAGCCGTGGAGGCGAGCTAAGAAGCTAGTCTTATCTCTAGTTCGTGTGTGGCCCCTTTGCGGCTCGGGGGGCTAAGGGGGAAGCAGATTACCCCTAGCGTTTGGCTGGGAGGTACCGGTGAGCTTTCTACGGTCGGCGAGCGGGACGCGGCATGGAGCTCGGGACGTCTTCCAAAGCGGGAATGAGGCAATGGCATGATTTTAATTGGTGAAGTGGAATGCATTTTTATATTCGGCAATCTTAATGTTATCGATGTTGTATACCCCCTTCCACTCATCATTCTAGACTGTATAAAATCATTCTGCTATAATTCTAGACTGTGCAATTTAAATGATGGTGCGAGAATGTGTATTTTTTATATATTGCTATTATATCTTTTATTCAACGTCCTGGACTAAATAAATAATTGTTGTTATAATTTTAGACTGTGTATGTCCTTGTTTCCAACGTCTTGAACTGTGTAAATAATTGTTGTCATAAATCTAGGTTGCGTAAATACCTTTTTATTTGCACTATGGACTGTATACAATCCTTTTTGTGGCATTTCTTGACTGTGTAAAACCCTCTTCCCATTCTACCTTCTGATGGTGAAAAACAAATTCTTTGGGTCACCTGGACTGTGCAACTTCAAGTTATTGGGTGATCATGTGCAAATTTGACAGTTATTGTGCTGGAACCTTTCTGTAGACCTTGGGGTTTTGGGGCGATTATTTAAATTCTGGCGTTTTTATTTCCAGTGGCGTCTTCTTTATAATACAGTGGTGTCTTGGGACTGTGGGCATTCTCTGATTTAGTGGGCATCTCGGTGGTGGGATATTCATTTTATTATGCCATCTTTTATGGTGAAAATCTGTTTTTTCATTTTTGAATTTCGGTCTTTCTCCTTCTTTTTACTGTGACATCGTTGGGTCGATCTTTGGGCAGTCGTGTTAAAGGAAAATTACTGTCAGACGTATGACAGACTTACCAAAACTTGTTTACCATTTTACTGTCCCTACTGTGGATCGAAATCAAGCATTGTATAACCATCTGTGCGCTGCGTCTTATTGCCATTAAGTTGTATAAACCACCTTGGGCGTTAAATTTTGGTGTGAGATGCCGTGTTGCTTGATTTCGTTCATTTGGGCGCGTTCTATCCGCAGGACGATTTGCTGAGTTTTTATGGCGTTCTCTTCCTTCACCGTATCGCCGAGTGTGCACAGGAGTGAGCGTCCACTTCGACCTCATTGTTCACTGTCGAGATCTTATCCCTGGGGCATGCTTTAATATTTGCAGGGGCGTTTCCTCATTCACGGGCATTTTTACAGTGCACCTTTCCTTTTTTGGGGGGTCTACGTTTTATTTTTCCTTACTACCCGTTCTGGCGCTTTCTAACTGCACGAGTCCCATCCTTAACTTTTTCTATCGCCTCCTTGGCCCCTAATCGCAAGAAGCCAGTCTAAATCGAGTTCCAATGGTAATGAGACCCGTGGCGTATGCCATTTGGACATTCCAACAGCCTTTTTGTGCGTAAAATAAGCATATTACCCAGTTGAATTAGAAAGGTGTATCTTGATTCCTTACTATCCGATTTAAACAGGTTGTCCTGGTTCTAGTTCATCCTGGTAACACATCGAATGCATTTTTACCTTTATTTGTAATGAGATTCCCTCCTATATCACGACCTGTTATTTATTGTTATTTTAATTATTGTTCTTCTTAACACTGTTATGTTTGGTCATTTCTGTACATACCTAAAAAAAGGTGTCATTTAAAATATGGTTGGTCAATGTAGTGCCATTGTTTAATATGAGGTTATATAGTAATTTCAAGTATGAGTTTATGTTGCTAATTTCAATTGTGAAGCTAATTATATGATGACAATTCTATATATTGACCCTGAATTTAACGTTAATTATAAGTATGGCCATTTTTTTTATTATTGTTAATTTATCATTTCCGATCTTGCCCTTTTGTCATTTTAGAGTTGGTCTTATTAGGTATTGCCATTTCTAAGTACGATGTTAATTAAAATTCCACTATGACGTTAATTACAAATGGGATGAAATGCTAAGTATGATGTTAGATGGTTAATTTCATTATGATGTTGTTTATAACTATGGTGTTACCATGCCATTGAAAACAGATGATACTCATCGTTATGAGGTCATCCTTAAATGATATTGCTTAAACCCTTGTCATGTTTAAACCTTGTACTTATTATATATGTGTTCATTGATTAGGATGTTACTTGTTACTTTTAGTTACAATTATGATGTTAGTCTGGTATATTTACAATATGGTAGGGGTTGGTCTCTTAGTGGAAGGTGCACTAACATTTTACTGTTGATCAATGTAAATGTAATACCCCCGCCTTGGAAAAGTGCTATGTAGTCTTGATAACCCAGGAGCGTAAGGACGTTGTATTTGTTTATATTAATGTGGTAGTATAATGAATATGGAGGATGATTCAGTATAATGACATAAATTCTTTTATAATTTCAACACAAGGGGTAAGGCCCTTAAACTAAGTGTGATAATTCAATTAGAACTACCTTATAACTAATGTACTTGTGCTTAATAAAATCAATGGAGAATTTGGCTAGTAATCAATCACGAATGAGTCTTAGTCATTGCCTTGTCATAAATTTTAACGGTCGTCGTCTGAGTCCTTGTTTTGCGCCTTCTGTAGAAGACATGGTCGCTCTTCATCTATGGTTGCGTTGGGTTGTAAAAATTTGTCGATTGGTCTGTTTGTGTCGGGCGGGATATAGACACCTTCGGTAGCCTTAGCATATAGGTCTGTGTGTTTTTTTTCGTGTAAAGGATCCAGTGTCGTATCCAGAGTCTCGGGCACTTTAAAGGTAGGGTTCCACTCTTGCGACACACCTAACGGAGGTTACTAGTTTCTGTCTGAGCAATCGGCCAGAAGCCGGTCTAATCTTCTTTTGAGAAGACATAAGACTAAAAGCCCTACTTTTCTGTGCAGAAATAGTAAACTCTACTGATGGATTCTTCCTTCTGTGACCCTACTGTACTTAACACCTGGTGTCGTTTACTGCTTACAACTGATAGTTGTACACCTTATGTTTAGGGGAATTATTACTTGCTTTCACTGTGATTGACGGGGTCGTCTGGTTGTGTTCGTCTTGCTTGTGTCTTGTTCTAGGTCGGGTTACTAGTTCTGCCTAAGTAGTCGGCCAGGAGCTGGTCTAATCTTCTTTCGAGAAGACATAAGACTAAACGTCGTGCTTTCCTGTGCAGAAATAGTAACCCTAACACTCGGGAGTCTTCCCTCTATGTTCTTACTGTGCACCCCCAATATGTCTTAATGTTTGTGTTGTGCGCCATCTGCCTATTGTCGTATTTGTTGCAGTTTCTCGTTGAGTGCCTTCATTCTTCTTGTGCTGAACTTCGTGGTTGCGTCTTGTTGGTTGTCGAGTAACGTCGTACAGTTAAGTGTGTTGTTACTTCTACACGCACGCACACACCTTAAAAAAAATAAAAAAATTGCACCTATTACTAGAATGGTTGTCGTAACGAGGCGGTTCGTTACATAAGCAACACACCAATTTCACATAAAGTAAGACAAAATGAAAGTCACAATCTCACAAAACCATTGAATAATGTCACAACCCAACATAACCCTTCATGAACATTTCAATGCAATAAAACCATTAATGAATGTCAAATGTGACATCACATTTCATTAAATCCACAATGAGACAAAACCCTTATTGAATATCACAATGTGACAATACATTCAATGAATTCCCTGATGTGACATTGTCATTAATGCAACGAGATGAAGGCCACAATCTGAAATAGCCATTATGGAATGTCACAATCCATCATAACCCTCGATGAATGTCGAAATGTGACAAAATCATTTTTTAATGTTACAATGTGACATCACATTCCATTAAATCCACAATGTCAGAAAATCCTTAGTGAACATCACAATGTGACATCACATTTGATGAACACCCCAATATGACATGGTCATTAATGCAACAAGAAAAATGTCACAATCTAAAATAACCATTAAGGAATGTCATAATATAATATAAGTCTCGATGAATGTCGCAATCTAACCAAATCCTTTATGGATGTCACAATGTGACATAACATTTCATTAATGTCACAATGCGACAATAATCTTAATGAACATCACAATGAGAAATGATATTTGATGAACATTGCAATGTAACATAGTTGTTAACACGACAATGTGAGTGTTTCAATATGAAATAACCATAAAGGGATGTTGTAATCCAACATTGTACCCTCGATGAATGTCACAATGTTACAAAATCCTTTACGAGTGTCACATGATGTTGCATTTGATCGACATGACAATGCAACATAACCTTTCATGAATGTAAGAAGATGAAACAAGTCAACCAAGATGAATATCTGAATGTCACATAACCAATGAGGAACATCACAATCAAACATATCCATATTATAAAGTAAGTCAAAATGAATGTTCTAATCTACGATAACCATTGAAGAATGTCACAAACCAAAAAATCACTTGATGGACTTTGCAATGTGACAAAACCCTCAACAAATTTCATAATTTGACATCGCATTTGTTTAACATAAAAATGTAAAAAAACCCTTAATGAACATCACAATGTGACATAGCCATTAACTTGGAAAGATGAATGTCACAATATGAAATAACCAAATTATGAAACCAAACAATTTGACATAAATGTAGCTAAGATGAATGTTGTAATGTGACATGACCATGCTTGATCAACGTAATCCAAAATAACCCAATAAAAATATTGCAATCATATGAAACCCTTGATGAATGTCATAATAGGAAATCACCTTTGGTAAACTCTGCAATGTGACAATTATTAATATTATTATTAAATCATTAATCCTAGATAACCATAAAAAACCACCATATTCATCGATAATCAACAATGCCCAACTAAAGTCAACTAAACTTCGTGTGAGATGGCTTTAATGACTATCACAATGCAACACAACCATTTGTGATTCAAAACTAAAGGATTTTACATAAGTCAGTGAAGATGAATGCTACAATTTACATAACTATTGAGGAATGTGGGTTATGGCCAACCAAAGCCAACAAAACTCAATGCAACATAACCATTGTTGAACATTGGAATGTAATATAAATATTAAGGAACATAGAAATTTCACATAAAGTAAGAGAAATTGAATGTCACAATCTGTCATAACCACTAAAGAATGTCACAACCTAACATAACTCTTGATGAATTTTGAAATGAGATAAAACCTTTAATGAATGTCATAATGTGACATCACATTTGTTTAACATCAAGTTGTGACAAAATATTTAATCAACATCATAATGTGACATCACATTTGATGAATTCCAGAAGGTGACATAGCCATTAATGCAAAAATATGAATGTGACAATATGAAATAACCAATAAGAAATGTAGCAATCCAACATAACCCTCAATGAATGTCACAAAGTGAAACAATTTATGAATGTCATAATGTGACATCAGGTTTGATCAACACCACAATGCAACATAACCATAATGAATGTAGGATGCCAACACAGTCAACCAATATGAATGTCTCAATAAGGGTTTTGTTTCATGTGACATTAATCAAATGTGATGTCACATTGTGACATTTATTAAGGATTTTTCCGCATTGTAATGTTCATAAAAGGTTTTGTTGTGTTATGATATTCTTCAATGGTTATGTCCAATTGTAACATTCATTTGGACTTACTTTATAATATGAATAAGTTTGATTCTGATGTTCTCAATGATTATGTGAGAATGTGACATCTTGATGAATGTCACAATGTGACATATCCATTAATGAGACAAGATCAATATTGTAATTATAGATAACTATTAAGGAATGTCACAATCCAATATATCCTTATCAAATATAATATTGTAATATTATAATACTATTAACTATAAACTCATTTTGTAGATAACACATGTCACTTTCAAGAATTAAACATAGGTGGAAGGGAACCACCCCTCAACACTAACCACTAAGACTAAACCCAATTCACAAGTATAATATTGTAATTAATTCACATATCCATTAATGAGACAAGATCAATATTGTAATTATAGATAACTATTAAAGAATGTCACAATCCAATATATCCTTATCAAATATAATATTGTAATATTATAATACTATTAACTATAAACTGATTTTGTAAATAACACATGTCACTTTCAAGAATTAAACATAGGTGGAAGGGAACCACCCCTCAACACAAACCACTAAGACTAAACCCAATTCACAAGTATAATATTAATACACAATCATATTAAATAAGTATTATTAATATATTAATAATATAATATAATAATCAATTTTTAAATTTATTATTATACTTTATTTTTCATATAAAAATTTACAAATGTTCAAACAATATAATATTTTAACATTATAATATTTAATATAATAACTATATAAATATTGTAACATTATAACACAATGTTTTCATTAATATTAATATATCTTTACTAATTATTAATAATTTTTTTATAAACTTCATAAATATAATTTAATAGATACATTATATTAATACAATAACTATGTAAATAACTATATAAATGTTGCAACATTATAGGAAAACATTTTTATTAATATTAATATATATTTACATATTATTAATAAAATTATATATAAACTTGATTAATATAACTTAATAAATATATTATATTAATATAAATTAATACACATTATTATTATTATAAATTAATATAATATAACATTATAGTAAAATATTTATGTTAATATTTTTATGAATTCATCTCTTACTAACAACAACTACATTAATAATTTTAATATATTCATATACACTATTTAACACATAATATAGAAAAAAACATCATTAATGTATTAAATATAGATGTTTCTAAATATACTATTATTATTATAAATGAACCTTCTTCAAACCTCTATAATGCCATGCAACAATCCTTCGATTAACCAATCGAACAATTGGAAAGGAACTCGTGAGATTACCTCAGAGAAACCTCCATCCAAATTCTATAATGCCATGCAACAATCCTGTTCATTCACAGTGGTTAAATCTTTGGCCAAGGTTTTGTTGGCACTCTCTTCTTATAAGTGGCCACGAATAGAACGTGGTTTGTTCGATCTCAG
>JZKD02S1074549.1:548559-559759 GCA_000966675.3 Picea glauca
TATATATATATATAAATATATAAATATATATATTTATAATTTAAAAACATATATTTTTATACATATATATTATAATGTGATTTATTTTTTAAATTTTATATTTATAATTAATGCCTTCTAAAAAAACATTCATATTCCTCATTTGAAGTTATATTCAATGTTATATATACATCGTGATATTGCAATATGTTTTAGTCTTTTGTAACAACTTATATCTATGTTAAGTTGACTCATTCTATTATTTGTTTTAATTTTGTGTAAAAACTTATATCTATGTTTATCGCTGACTCATTCTATTTGTTACATTTTTAAAGTAAGAACACATTATATTATCTTCTATAAAACAATGAGTACAAACATACAAGTGTTTTGAATGCTATGAAAGGAAGCCAACTCACCTCAGCCATAAAGTAAGAACACATTATATTATCTTCTATAAAACAATAAACAATGAGTACAAACATACAAGTGTTTTGAATGCTATGAAAGGAAGCCAACTCACCTCAGCCATAAAGTAAGAACACATTATATTATCTTCTATAAAACAATGAATACAGATATACAAGTGTCTTGAACACGGTTTAAATAACCAATTCACCTCAGCGATACTTCAGAGTTTAAATAACTCCATATGATCAAAAAGTGAAACAACATATGTTCTGTAGGGGTGTAATATTTATAACAAAACATCAAAACTACTTATAGGTTGAGTTATGGGTATGAAAAAGCAAATATCTAGAGAGCAGAAATCAAATACCGGATTGAATGAATAACCTGACCATCCTGAGAAGATTCCTCGCCATTATGGACCAGAGGAATTGGCATGTTTAGGTAAACGACATCTTGGGAAGATAAATATGATGCTCAGCAGAGCGAAACTTTATGGCCAATAACAGAGAGATTATGTGGTCCAATTGCTCTATTCTGAATTTTAAATCAGCGACTTCACAGCGAACTTCGAAGAGGAGCTACAACCGCTCTTCCTTCGAATATTCCTCATGGCTCCATTCCTCCAGTAGCGATTTAGGGGGTAAGGAGGAAGGGCCTCCAACATTCATGCCTCATGCCTTCAAATACGTTTGGAATGGTTCACTGCTCCCTAGTTATCAACAACGATGAGGGGGTAAGCTGAGCAACCTAACCCATAGACCCAATCTTTTCTTCATACCAATCAACTTTGCACTCGCAAATCAGTACGACCTTCTGCATTGTCAATTATTCAGTCGCATCTTCATGCTGAAGCGGAAGATCATCTACAAACCTCTGTGGATCACTGGAAGAGAGCACCATATAATCAATCTGAGTGTCATTCCATCGATGCAAACCTTTTCTCACCCTGTGAAAATGTCACCTCGGGATGTTGCAGAGTAACTTTTGTAACGACTGGAGTTCAATTGCAGCAATTTCTCGTTCCCTCAACAGTACCTAAAGCCAGCAACAACCTCATCTTCTCATGCTCCAGAATCGGAATGCAAGTAACGTCCCGAACTAGAAAGAAACGAGAAGCACGCTCCGTGGGCCATTTTGGAAGCTCGAGTCGCGACAAGGATTTCTCGTACTAGGTTTATGATCATGAAGCATGCAAACCCATCCAAGGGATTCTATTTGTTACTTATAAGTATATTTTTTGTATTTTTTTACTTGTAGACATATTCTTTGTTTTTATGTATATCATTATACAATTTGAGTGGGCCTAATGATTAAGAACATGTGTTTCCTACTAAGAAGTTACAAGTTCAAATCCATAGGTGGATAGGAAATGTATACCTCTCTAGGTGGAGTGGAGAGTTGGTGAAAATAATATTATATTATTTTTAGAAATATTTATAATTAAAAATAGATTATTATTATTATTATAATTAAATAAAAATACTTGCATTTTTAATAAAACCAAAATAAGATTAGTAAATTAAAAAATGTAACATCCCCACTATAATTCCGAGTTTAATTAATGATTCATGTAGATATAATATGTTGCTACGACCAAGCGTTGTAATATGCATATTGTATTTCTATGTTTTAAAAATAGAATTAGATCCCACTGTGAATTTATCCACAAGAGGGGGGAGAGTCTAAGATAATGATCAAGAGGGGGTCAAAGGGGGAATTATCTATATTATATATAAATTAAACCCATTTTCTTAAATTTTCTATTGGTATATGAACCTTCTAATTTATGATAGAGTGTTCCCAAAACCAATCATTGAATACATGTAAGGAGCTGAGTAAAATCATCTTAGGGAAGTGTGTGATTCATAAAGCAAACCAAATGAGAAGAAATTTGGATGGGTGGGGATGCCAATTTTATACACTCAAGTATTGTGCATGAGCAGCAAGTAGAGTGAAAGAAAGAGAGCTTGGAGTTGGAACATCTTTGAAGGGAGAATTCCAGACCATGTTGGAGCATTTTTGGAACATTTTGGAACTGAAGATTGAATAGCGAGGTTGTCAGGCTTCAAGAGTGAACTCATGTTTGAGTTACACTGTAACAACAATAGTTGTTGTTGTTTGCTGGTAATTTTTTCAAGTATCAAATTCTCTTGAGTTCTCAACTGAGATATTCTTGGTTACTTGTGCAAGAAAGACCCTAATAAACGAATGAGACACTCGAGGGACTGAGATCAGTGAAGGGATACGTTCCTTGGGTTGGGCATGTCAAGAGGAAGAGAGTTGGTGGAAAATCATTATTGTTGTAGAAGAATACCAAGGGGCTGTGAGTGGATAGTGAGAGACTACTCTCTTTTGTTGATTACTAACCTCAGTTCGGAGGTGGCTTGTTGTTAAGATTTGGAACAATATGTCTATGGTTGGGTGGAACATGTGTCCCAATCAGCTCGTTCCATAAACATTTTTATAAGATAAGTGCTTTAACTTGTTGTTTTGATGTATTATGTGTTTAGTTCAGGTTTAATTGTTGTGTTTTACTTCGAGTATGAGAACAAAATAATGTGATGTTGTAATGGAGTTATTAGCTGCATTTCATGATTATTTTGGATTGTTGTAGATGCATTTAATTATTGACTACAAAAAAAAGCTAAAATTGGTTGTAAATCATAGCCAGAATCTACAAAAAACTAATTAGATAGCATAATGTTTATTCTTTCAGTATTATGCACTGTAATTTCCCTTAGTTGGGTTGGAGGACATTATATTATGGTATCAGAGCCTCTGGTTCAAGCACCACGCTTGTATGGGCCAAGGCAGATGCAAATTGGGAAAATTTGTTGTTGCACATTTGAGTGCGACGTATTTGGAGAAAAGAAAAGAAAAATCATAGTTAAAGACCCAAATTCAAGAGTAAATATTGAGTTTGAGTGACTTGGATCTATTTAAGAAATTTAATGAAGTAAATCTCCAAGTTGTACAGTGGAATTCGACTTGGAAATGTCAAAAATCATGTTTTAATGTTTACCTGTAGCATTGGGAAGAAGTTTGGGAATCAATGATCACTATCGTGTTTGGTGGCCAATGGAAATCGTCGATGATCAATTGTCAGGCGGGATGAATTTGGTGAATACTTCGGTTTTGTCGCCAATAGAAATCGTCGATGGCCAATTGTCGGGTGGGATGAATTTGCTGAATATTTTGGTTTCGTCGCCAATAGAAATTGTTGGTGGTCGATGGGTGGATGTTATGGCATCGAATGATTCAACGAAGTGTTTCAAATCATTAAAGAGAAGTCGTCGATGGTCGTTGTTCAAGCATTGACTGATTCAACAAGGTGTTCAAATTGTTCAAGAGAAACGACCGATGATCGATGAAGGAAATAGGTTGATTCTATGTCATGCCACATAAACATCCACGTGCCGTGCCACGTCGGTCAATTTGACACCTCAAGATTGTGTGTCATGTCATTTCAATATCCTCATGTCATGCCACATCAGTAGTTTCCATGACATCCCAGAAGTGGACAACGACAGATGGTCAGGTCAATCGAACTAAATAAGTGTTTCCTTAGTCAACGGAGATGAGCGACGATCGATGGGTCGATGGTGAGAAATCATATGAGTTGATGAGGAGTTATTTTTCTAATGAAAATTGTCGATGGTATATAGTTGTCTCACGCGATTTAGCATTTTATTGTGAATTTATTGTCAAGGGATTGTTTCGATGGCCGATGGTCAGGTGGGAAGGCTAGGAAATGTGTTGTGCACCGCCAAAGGAGAAATTTGATCGACGATGGTTGATAGAATCATATAAACGGATCATATTTCATGGGATTTTAGATCAACATCTCAAATTTAAAAGGCTTTAACAATAGTAAAATAGTACATGTTATATGGAATTTTCCATTTTTTTTATATATTTTTTAAGGTCGTTAACTTGTGGGGTGATTTTGAGGCCCTAATTAATTTTTTTATCCAATAAAATCCCATTAGAGTAAAATAACTCAAAGAGATCTATATAATTATCTAAATTACTCGTAAAACATAGCTCGTATGAGAAAGTTACAACCAAAATAGTAAGCATAACATTTTGGCACCATATTACTTCTAGAGGGTATAACTCCTTGCTCAGAAGTCCATTTGGGGCACATGAAAAGCATATGGAAAGATTATGATCCATAGAAGACAATCATGGAGGAATATTTAGGATCTAGGTATGTAAAAATTTGTTGGGAGAGAGAATAAACATGTGGCATAGAAGGATAAATTGAGTTAAATGGTAAAAAATTCTCTAGACCATAACTTTCATCTTAGACCTCATATTTGATCAAACGAATAGTCGTTGTAAATTTGTTGAGGATTATAATGCATATCTCAATCCATGAATTTTATTTGGGAACCAAAATTTATTAGAAAGTTGTAAAGAGATTTTTGTAGAAGTAAAATAGTGGAAATTGCAACATGTAAATGTTGTAACTTTTCACTCATAATTCAGATATAGGAATGAGTACAACCATTGGAAATATGTTTCATAAAGGAATGGATATAAATAGTCATATTTCGATTTGGTGCACCGTGTCCTTCATAAATTGGGAAAAAAATTAACATGTGTTTTAATGGATGAAATGTTTTATGCTATGAACGTTCTAACTATACTTATTATATTCACATTTCTTGTAGAATTAGAAGTACATGAAAGAAACATTGGTTCTTATATTATGAATGGAGTTATGGAAGATGATTAAGTATCTGACATTCATTAGGAAGAGATCAAAGGTTAGCATGCTAGTATGGTAATGTTGAGACATAATTAAATGGAAAAAGAGACATGAAGGAGCTTGTAACTATGAGAAGATTGGATAGTCAAGTGTAGAGCTATAGGGATGATAATGAAAGAATTATGAAGGCTCAAGAAGAGATACCTTAAAGGTTAAATATGTTGTATAAACAAGTAAACAAAGACTCTAGAACTAAGAAAGAGGATAGTGTTATATAAGTGTCAAATAAAAAGGGATAATCATAGAAATTATAGTCAGTCAAGAAGCATGAGAAGGAATCGTCATTATCCAAGGAAATACACTAGAATAACTCATGCAGGTTATCGGCCAGGAAGTAGGCCAAGTGTGTCTCATGTCAGGAGGAAAAACAAGAATTCCTAAGGCAAACATATTGGAAGGTGAACTGAAGGAAAATTAAGCCACCAATGTTTAATGGTGGGCAAAAGAAAGGAGAAGATATTGAGGCCGAAATATTGCAAATGAATAAATATTTCTAGTTGCATGATTACCCCTCAAGGGTAGAAGCTAGAATTTCCACATACCGCTTGCAAGGAAATGATACCATGTGGTGGGATCAACTTAAGAAAGACAAGAACCTTGATGAGAAGAGGATATCATGGACGCAATTCAAATGATATTTCCAAGAGAAATATTTTTCTGAGCATTATTGTGAAAGGAAGATGAAAGAGTTATTTAAAATTAATTTGGGAAGCATGGCCATGGATGAATATGAAAATAGGTTCTTTGAATTGTTGAAGTATGTTGACTTTAAAAAATATGAGAAGGTCAAAATAGGTTTCTAAGTGTGTTACCCTCCTTCTAAAGTGACAAGATTCAATATGATAACCCAAAACTTTGGAGGAAGCCATAAGGAGGGAAATCATCTTTATGAGTAAAGTAGATGAAGACCAATTTTCCAAAAATCTTGGAATGATAAGATGAAGGGTAAAAATAATTAAAGGAAGAAAGGTTTTAAGCCACTTTTTTTCAAGAACAACACCCAAGCAAATCAAGAAGGCCAGTCACCCCAAAATGAGCACAAGACTACATATTCATTTGGGAAAAGGCCAAGGAAGTAGCTTGTACAATGTTGGGGATGTGAGGGAAATCACTTATATAGGGAATTCCCTCACAAAGGAGAAAGAATGAGGATTCTTCACAAAATCTAGGAGGATGAAAAAGTGGAATACAATGGAGGAAACATGCCAAGTATTTATGCATCCTTGGACAAAAAACAAGTGAAATACCAATCCCCCATGATTGAAGTGGAAGGTAAGATTGATAAGCAATCCATAGAAATTTTAGTTGATTCTAGAGCTAGCCATAGTTACATAAATACTTACATTGTTAAAATATTTCATTTGAAAATGATTAAACATAAGAAACATCGGTTAGTTCAATTAGCCAGAGAAGCTACAAGGGAAACCAATGAGTTGGTTAAAGATTGTCTAATAGACATGAATAGAATCAACACAAAGGTAGATATATACATCATACCATTAGGTTCATATGATTATCTAATTGGCATGGATTGGTTGGAAGAACACCATGTTGTCCTAGACTGTTACAACAAGACAATCACATGTCTTGATGAAGAAGGGATGCAAGGGAAGGTTCAATGCATTCCAAGAATTGCAGTTGTTAGAGATATTTCAGCTATGTAGTTGAAGAATAATTTCAGGAATGGATATCATATTTTTTCATCTCATATGGAAGAGGAAACCAAATTTAGAGTGGCCATCATTGAAGCTCATTCAGTATTGAGGGATTTTTAAGATGTTTTTAGGGAGATCCCATGATTTCCACCAAAGAGAGACATTGATTTCTCTATTGATTTGGTTTCAGGATCTCCCCCAGTGTCTAAGATACCATACATAATGAGTACACCATAATCAAAATATTTGCAGATGCAACTTGAATAATTGTTAAGGACGGGGTTTATATGCCCAATTGTGTCACCTTGAATAGCCCTTGTTATTTTTGTGAAAAACAAATATGGAACCTTGAGGCTTTGTATTGATTTTAGATAGCTAAATAAGGTCACCATAAAGAACAAGTATCCTTTGTCAAGAATTGATGATTTATTTGAACCATTGAAAGGTGAAAGAATATTTTCAAAGATTGACTTGAGATTAAGATATTATCATGTGAGGATAAAGGAAGAAAACATTAGTAAGACAACATTTATGAGAAGATATCATCATTACAAGTTCACAATAGTGCCATTTGGGATATCAAATTCCCTAGTTATTTTCATGTGTCTATGAATGGAGTGTTCAGGGAGTACTTGGATAATTTTGTCACTATCTTCCTAAATGATATACTCATCTACTATATGTCAAAAGAGGAACATGAGAAAAATTTCAAGATGGTGTTGCAAGTTTTAAGAGAGAATAAATTATATTCTAAACTAAGTAAGTGCATCTTTTATCAAAAACAGATTCACTAATTGGGGCATATAATTTCAACAAAAGGGACATAAGTTGATATTGAGAAGATAGAGGCCATTAAAGGATGGCCAACACCAAGTAATTTCAAAGAGGTTAGATCATTCATGGGTCTTTCTGGTTACTACCGAATATTTATGAAAGGGTTCTCAAAGATTGCAATCCCAATCACTTATTTATAAAAGAAAGGAATGAAATTTGAATGGAATTCCAAGTGTGAAGAGAGTTTTCAACAACTGAAGGAAATCTTTACAAGTGCGCTAATATTGAAAATTGTAGATCTGAATGAATATTGTTTTGTGTGCACTGATGCATGCAAGGAAGGGCTCAATGGAGTTCTCAGTCAAAAAGATCATGTGGCATGCCATGAGTCCAAAAAGTTAAAAGAGAATGAGAGGAAATATGCCACACATGACTTGGATTTAGCAACAATTATACTTGCAGTAACGATGTGGAGACATTACCTCATGTGGAGGAAATTTGAGCTAAGGACAGACCACTATGTTCTGAAGCATTTTTTTGGACAACCGACATTAAAATTCTAGGAAAAATAGATGGTTGGAATTCTTTAGTGAATATAAATTTGAAATTAATCAACTAAGGGGAAAGAAAAATGAAATGGGCGACACATTCAATAGGAGATCTCATGAAGTGCATGTTGCAACCATCAACATGCACATGAGTGATTTGAAAGATCAAATCATTTCAACAACAAATTCATATTAGCAGTATCTTAAAATAAAAGAGACATTACAACAAGGTAGTTTTCAAAAAAAAATTAAGTCTTATGAGCTGAAAGAAGATGTAATTCTCATGTAAAAAGACAAGATATATGTGTTGAATTCCAATAATCTAAAAAATGAAATTCTAAAGGAAATGCATAACATTCCATAAGCTGGGAACCCAAGATATCACAAGACATTTGTAGTTGTAAGAAGCCAATAATTTTGGCCATGAATAAATAAAGAAGTGTCTAATTACATAGTCGGGTGTCTAGAATGCCAAAAGGTAAAAACTAAGCATACACATCCAACATGGTCGTTACAGTCATTTCCCATTTCAGAATAGAAGTGGGAATTTTCCACGGTTGATTGTATTACAAAGATGCCTAGAAAAATGACACACCATGATTCCATCATGATGGTGGTGGACAAATTGACTAAAGAAACAAATTTTATTCCAGTGAATACTACACATAAGACAACAAATATTGCAAAAATATATATGAAGGAAGTTGCTAGGATACATGGAGTGCCTAAGAAAATATTATAAAACAAGGATCCAAAATTTACTTCGAATTTTTGTAAGTGTTTGTTCAAATCATTTGGAACAAATATAAATATCAGTACAACGTATCACCTAGAATCAAATAGAAAAACAAAGAGCACTAACAAAATAATTGAGTACATGCTTAGAATATATGAGATGCTTCAGCCATC
This sequence comes from Picea glauca, assembly GCA_000966675.3. Classification (NCBI taxonomy): domain Eukaryota; kingdom Viridiplantae; phylum Streptophyta; class Pinopsida; order Pinales; family Pinaceae; genus Picea; species Picea glauca. The sequence continues at coordinate 557,610 of JZKD02S1074549.1, forward strand.
ATAGTGTGGGGATTATATTCACTTAGTGAAATTTTCTTATAATAATGGGTATCGGGCCTCATAAAAAATGATTCCATTTGAAGCATTGTATGGTAGAAAGTGCAACACACCAGTAAGTTGGGATAATCCAAAAGTTATAATGGTTGTTGGGTCATATTTTTTAAAGTAAATGGAAGAGAATATGATAAAGATCAAGAAAAATTTAAAGGTTTCCCAATATAGGAAGAAAAATTATGCAAAAAAGAACAAAGTGTTTATATATTTCAAAGTGGGATAACATATTTTCTTAAAAGAAAATGTGAAATGAAGTTCGCTAAGATTAGGAAGGTACTCAAAGTTGGCAACAAGATATTTTGGGCCTTTTTAAATATTATAAAATATAGGTCCATTTGCATACATGAGAGTGCATAATGTACCTCATGTGTCATTATTAAATAAATATGTCCTTGACCCTAAAAAAATAATTGATTGGAATTTGATTCAGGTGGAGAACGAAGGTGATTTTCGGGTGGAACTATTATGCATCTTAGACTGGAAAGTCAAAGTTCCCAGGAACAAATCCATAGGGTTGGTAAAGGTTCAATGGACTTACTATGGTCATGAATATGCGACACAAGAGAATGAAGAAAAAATGTGGGAATAATACTCGCCATTTTTTGTCAATTTTGAAGAAATCATAATGCAAGACTTCATTTTGAGCAACTATAGTTCAGAACCACATCTCAGAGTCCTAACGAAACACATTGGGGGGATTCATAAAATAATGTATTATTCCTTGGGTTAGGCTTGATAAATGGATGATACATCCCTTGGATTAGCTTTGATAAATGAATGTTGCATTCCTTGGGTCAACGAGTTGAGAAGAATAAGAGATTTTGGTTTGATTTGTTGTTGGAGTTATGAAATTGCAGAATTTAATTTCTAAGTATTGAGATGTAAATTGTAGGGAAGGGGGAATGTAACAACCCCATTATAATCCTGAGTTTAATTAATGTTTAATGTAGATATAATATGTGGCTACGACCAAGCTATGTAATATGTGAATTGTATTTCTATGTTTTAATAATAAAATATGATGCCAATTGTTGAGAGGACATGGAAAGAGATGTGGGTTGAATTAATCCACAAGAGGGGGAAGGGTCTAAGATAATGATTAAGAGTGGGTCAAAGGGAGAATTACCCATGTATATTAATTAAAACCATTTTCTTAAATTTTATATTTGTATATGAACCTTCTGATATTTAAATGCATTAAATGTCAATCATTAAATGCATGTAAGAGGGTGGGTGTGACTAGTCACATTCCATATTTATTGGGCACATGAGGTCTGAGTACAATCATCTTGGGGAAGTTTGTGAGTCAAACAAGCAAGCCAAAGGAGAGGAAATTTGTATGGGTGGGGACAACATTTTTAGACAATCAATTTTTGTATTTGAGTACCAAGTAGAGGGGAAGAAAGAGAGCTTGAAGATGGACCATCTATGGAGGAAAAATTCTACAACATGTTGGATAATTTTTGGAGTGTTTTTGCACTGAATATGGAAGAGAAAGGTTGTGAGGCCTGCATAGTGAACTCATGTGTGTGTTGCACTATAAAAACAAGTGTTGTTGTTGTTTATTTGTTGTTTTTTCTAGCAACAAGTTCACTTGATTTCTCATTTTAGAGATTCTTGGTTACCTGTGTTAGAGAAACCCTGATAAAGACATAGGATGCCTGGGGGGCTGAGATCAGTGAAAGGGTACATTCCTTTGGTGGGGAAAGTCAAGAAGAATAGAGATGATGGAAAATTGGTATAGTTGTAGGAGAATATGAGTGGGTTGTGAGTTTTATAAGTTTTGAGTGGATAGTGAGAGACCACCCTCTTTTGTATATTACTAGCCTCTACTCGAGGTGACTCGTTGTTGAGATTTGGAACAACGGATCTATGGTTTGGAGGAACATCTGTCCCAAGTCATTCGATGAGCAAACGGTTTTATAAGATAAGTGTTTTATCTTGTTGTTGTGTTGTATTATGTGTTTAATTATTGTGTTTTACTTTGAGTATAAGAACAAATTTATATGTTGTTGTAATAATGTTATTAGTTGCACTTCATGACTATTTTAGATTGTTGAAGATACATTTAACTAATGGTAACAAACAATACCTAA
>JZKD02S1074549.1:565621-577726 GCA_000966675.3 Picea glauca
TCCACATATCATAGCAATGCATCCAAACCAATATAAATTCCTCATACAATATTCATACCATAATGTTTCTCGGTTAGTGGTCCTGATATCCACTTTCATCATCATTATCCCTTGGTTATTTCATACCCCATAACCTGCAGATTAGTCTGTAACACAAACTCATACATTTCTATGCATTATCATCATGTAATTGCATACTATCATCATTTCAATTTGGTATCCATGTACTGATAAATTAACATCAAAGTTTTCCAGTTAGAATTAGATCTCATAATATCTCATAATTCAATTTTGACACCCATTCATAAGATTATCATTTACCAAAATAGATTGCATCATATCTAACATCATTCTAATAGTATTTTAAACATTCATAAAATTCTTCATTCTCACAATATGTCGCATCATATACATCATCATCAATAATCATTTAAACATTTTCAAAATTTACATTCACATAATAGATCACATTACTTACACCATCATCAATAACATTTGATCATACATAAAAGTTCGTACATTTAAAGTTTAGGTGTATCACTTAATAGTTTCATTGTGACTAGAAAATAAGGTATATAGGTCTCAGGTAATCATGGTTGTCTAAGTCAAAAGGTGGTGTTACATACACCCAACCTTCGAGAAACATGTTCTCGAGGTGGTCAAAAAAGTTAGGGATAGTCTCACCGTAGTGTCTCGGCGTCTTCCCAAGTAGCATATCCTGGACTATACTTGTCCCACTGGACCTTAACTTGGTCTACCAGACGGTTCTTGAGCTGTCAGACTCTACGGTCCAATATGCATAACGGTTCTACCGTGAGGTTTCCCACGTCCGATACTTGCAATTATTTCCAATTTAGTTTATGTGATTCATTAGCAACATAATGACGTAAAACAGATACATGAAATACATTATGAGTTTTATGCAAGTGGGGTGGCAGTACGAGACGATATGCAATGGGTCCAATTTTCTCTTGGATCCTAAATGGTCCTATAAATTGAGGTGACAACTTTGTCCCCTTCCCGAATCATATGGTACTCTTATTAGGCCTGATACGAATGAAAACCTAGTCTCTCACTTCATAACTTTGGTCGGTCCTGTGTGCATCTGCATAGCTTTTTTGCCTATCATGTGCTTCCTTTAGTCTCTGCCTAATATGAATCATCTGTTCTTCCATCTCTTGAATCAATTCTTGCCCAACTGTTACTCGGTCTTCTAGTCTATCCCAACTCAATGGCATTCTGCATGGCCTCCCATACAAAGCTTTGTAGGGTGGCATTCTGATGGAGCTATGATAACTGTTATTACAGACAAACTCTACCAAAGGTAGGTACTTCTCCCACTGGGTTTGATTATCCATTACATACATCCTAAGAATGTCTTCCATGACTTGATTTACTCTCTCAGTTTTCCCATCTTTTTCAGGATGACAAGTTGTGCTTAAGTTCAATTGAGTCCCCAACGATGACTGTAAACTTGTCCAAAACCTAGAAGTGAATCTGGAGTCCCTATCTGAAATGATCTTCTTAGGTATCCCGTGCAAATAGATAACCTCGCTTAGAAACACATGTGCCACATCAGCGACATCATAAGTGTCTCTAACCAGAATGAAATGAGCACTCTTGGTTAACTTATCCACTATCATAAGAATGGCATTGTGTCTATGAGATGTGAGCAGAAACCCCACAAAAAAATCCATAGAGATGACTTCCCACTTGGACATAGGGACATCATGTGGTTGTAGGAGGCCTGCCGGGTCATGGTGGTCAGCTTTCACTTGTTGACACTCCAGGCATTTGGCAACAAAATGGACTACATCGCACTTCATGCCTACCCAGAAGAAGAGCTTCCTCATATCTGCGTACATCTTCTTCACACCCGGATGCACACAATAAAGTGATCTATGGGCTTCCTTCGATATGATGCTTTGGATATCCCCATTCTCAGGGATGTACATCCTTCCTCGATATCTTAACAGTCCGTCTGTTTCCAGACTATATCCTTCATACTTTGGATCTAACTGCCTCCCGCTCTGGAGGTTTGAAGTAACCTTTAAATACCAACTGTCTTGTTCGAGTTGTTTCAGCACATGTTCCCTCAGATTGACCTTTAAGGTTACCAAGGAGAAGATACGTGGTCTCCTACTCAAGGCATCTGTGACCAAATTTTCCTTTCCCTTAATGTACGAAATACCAAAATCATACTCACTCATAAACTCACTCCATCACCTTTGCCTGGAATTCAAATCTCTTTGAGTGAAGAGATTTTTTAAACTTTGATGGTCTGTTTTGAGCTCAAAGTTTTGCCCCATAAGATAGTGCCTCCAAATTTTCAGAGCTAACATTACAACTGCCAACTCTAAATCATGAGTCGCCTATAAATCTTCATGTTTCTTCAACTTTCTTAACGCATAGGCTATCACTCCTCCATCCTGCATTAGCATAGCCCCCAACCCTTTCTTAGAGGAATCCATGCAGACTGTGAAGTCCTTTTCCATATCTGACACTCGTAGCATTGGTGCACTAGTTAGTAACCTCTTAAGATCAATGAATGCACTATCACACTCTACTATCCATTCATACCTGACCCCCTTGCACTGCAAGGTGGTGATGGGTTTCACTATTTTTGAGAACCCTTCCACAAATCTCCGGTAATAACCTGCTAGCCCCATGAAGCTTCTCACCTCATGGGCATTTTTCGGCATTGGCCACTCCATAATGATATGACCTCTGCCGGAAATGATATGACAGAGATTCCTTTGCCGGAAATGATATGACCTAAATAGTGGATCTCTTTCTGGAAGAAGGAACACTTCAACAACTTCCCATACAATTTGTTCTCTCTAAGGCAGGACAACACTATTCACAAGTGTTCCTCATGTTCTCTTTTATTCTTGGAATAGATGAGGATGTCATCTAACAAGACTTGTACAAAATGGTATAAGTACTTTCGGAATACGCCGTTCATGAGGCTCATGAATACTATTGGCGCATTGGTCAATCCGAAAGGTACTACAACAAACTCGTAATTTCCAAACCGAGTTCGAAAGGCAGTTTTTTGGATATCACCTTCCTTAATCCTTAATTGATGATACCCTAATCGCAAATCAATCTTGGAGAATACCATTGCTCCCTTCATCTAATCGAAGAGGTCATCTATTCGTGGAATTGGGTACCTATTTTTCACTATAGCACGGTTCAAGTCCCTGTAGTCTATACACAGTCGTAAGGATCTGTCCTTCTTCTTTACAAAAATTACTGGTGCACCCCAAGGTGAGACACTGGGCCTTATTAGCCCTAAGTCTAGCAACTATTTCAACTGCATTTGCAATTCACAAAGTTTTGGCGCTGTCATCCGATAGAGAGTCTTGGAGATCGGTTCTGCACCAGGTTTTAGCTCAATAGTAAAATCAAGCTCCCTCTCAGAAGGTAACCCTGGTAACTCGTTCGGAAAAACATCCTAAAATTCTAACAATACCAGGTACTGATCCAATGAGGGTCCCTTCCTTTCATTTATTGCTTCCACTACATAAAGTCGACACCCTTACCTCAAGCATCGATTAACCTTCATAGCTGATATAAAGCGTAAAGACACTTTTCTCTATACACCCTGGATCTCTACTAGTCTTCCTTCATCATCGACACAAAGCACCCTCTTTGCGAAACAATCTACCAAAGCTCGATGAGCTGCTAACCAATCGATTCCAATTATTAGGTCATATGCCCCGAGAGCAGTGGCGTATACCTTCAACCTGGTAGTGCACACTCCCAGGTCTACTATACAATTATCGACACTAGGTCCTACTGCTTGTTTTTCCCCCGAAGCCATATCGACCTGTTTAAAGTCATCGTGCTTGTAGGCTGCCAACCCACTCTTTTCTAATGCAGATGGTGAAATGAAACTATCTGTCGCACCAGAATCAAACAAAATCTTAACATTGATATGATTTATCATACCTGATGACTCCACCACCGTGGATTGATGTTCGGCCTGGCGGTTATTAACCGCTACGTAAATCTGGTGGCTGCTACTTGATCTCTTCATCGATGTCTTTCCTTCTCTATGCACGAACCCTGATTGTAACTTTGGGAATTCACGCTAGTAATGGGGTCCTCTGCACCCCCAACAGGTAACACGAGATTGAACTTGTGCATTGTTATGTGACTGCCTCTGAAATGAGTTCCTTCCCCTGGAACCCCTGCCCCTACTCGTTGTTCCCTGAGATGGTCGTGGACCTGTCTGCGTCGTTGGTGATGAACGAGATGCTGCACTCGCTGCCATTGAAATCCCTACGGCTACTATCCTTGGAGTGAATCTGTTACCATATGGCGGTGGCCTTGAGCCCCCTCCCATAGGAAGCGTTCTTGGGGCCTTCCCTACAATTCCATGACAATGAAAAAATGTTGGTCTTGTACCCCTGGTTAAGTTCATGTGTTCTTCTGCATAATGCGCATTTTCCACCGTTTCTGCTACTGAAGACGGTTTCCACATCTACACCATAGCTCTTATCTTAGGGTTCAATCCATAGATGAAGCGCTCTGCCTGTAGTTGGTCATTGTCCATATACGAAACATATTTGACCAGTTCCATAAATCTGATCTCATATTCTTCTACAGTTTTGTTTCCCTGTACTAAGGCATGAAATGCCCCTACTTATTGTTCCTCATAGTATGCTTGTAGATATTTCCTTTGGAACCTCTCCTCGAAAAGTTCCAAAGATACTGTGTCTGGGGTAAGGTGCAGTTGTCTTTCCAGGTTTCCCCACCAGTTCAAAGCGTTGTCTCTTAACTGAAAAATTACAATATTTTCCTTTGAGTTGGATACATAGTCCCTTAAGGCAAAACACCTTGTTATGCCTTCCAACCATGCTTCCACGCGTTCATTGGCGCGACCCTTGACAAACTCCGGAAGTTTGATCTTCTACAATTCTCGTGTGATGTCTTCAGGTGGAGGTCCTCCCCCTGAATCCCTTGACGCTTCTGGATTACCTATTCCAGATGGTGGGGTTTCCACTTCAGTCCCTGTCGGTTGTCGCCCCTTTAAAGTCTCATTAATGGCTTCCAATGAGCGCAGTATGAGGGCTAGTTCGGGCGATGGTGGTGGTGGCGCTGGCGGTGTTGGTGGTGCTTGCGATGATTCTCCCCTGCCTCGACTCCCTCGAGTCCTGACCATCCTGTATGCTTTAACCTGCATCAACCAAATTTGCCAGGGTGAGTTCCAGGATGTTTCAAATTGGTGCTACTCAAACTAGAAACAGGGTTAGGCGTAAGTTTTCTTTACTTGTCTGTAAACAGACATTACTCCTTTAGGGGATTGGCTAGGTTAGGGTTAGGATTAAGCGTCTAAGCTTGATTTCTTCGCCTCTATGAAAAAAAACTATTGGTTCCCTTGCCCTGTAGCTACGCTAGCCTTGCACCATACTCGCCAATTCCTATGATTTCCCTCCTCGTGCCTATGTCACCTCCTACCCGCTTGTCCTAGTCTAAGCCCTTTTAACTTTTTGCTTACAACTAAATATCCTTCGATGCTTCACTAGGGAGATTTTCCTTGGCGCGTAGTGTTGGCATTGTCAATTGTTGCATTGAGATTTAGCGTTGACTTTGACTGGTGGAATGGAGTGGAGGGACTTGGCGCTCGGCTCGACGAATTGTGTGTACGGTCTCGTGAACCTGACGCTTGGACAATCAAAGTTTATACTTGGGATACAAAGATCAGCGGCGCCAAATAAGCCTTTACCCTGATTTCCGGTGCATTCACTAATTATGATTCAACTCTGTTAGCTGGCTCTGGATCAATAGGTTAGGTGATAAGCCAGTTAGTCTTAATCTTCATACTGCATCTTCCTAATAATAATACTACTCTTATCCCAACAGTGTTACCAATAATCTAAATAAATAAAAGAATTTATTTGTAAAGACTTATGAGGGTGCGTTGGTGTTAGAGTTCTTTTAAGGCGCATTGCTTGGTGGGGGTCGCGGGTTCAAAACCCTTTAATTAAGTGAAATAATTTTTTTTTTGTTTTTGTTTTACTCATTTTAAAAAAAAAGACAAAATACCTAATTAATTTGGTTAAATTAACATGTGTAAAGACCTAATTAAGTTAAATTAATTAAATTTTAATCTAATTTAAAAAAATTTACTTAAGAATTTAAAATTAAAATAAATAATTCTTGAAACTTTATTTTAAAATAATTATAATTAAAATAAAAAAAAATTTAAACAATTAATTTTAAACAATTAAAATTTAAAAAAATATATATAAAAAAAATTACTTGTGAAATATTTTATATATAAGAAATCGGCATCGTGGGTCCTCGCATGAGGCCCACGTGCCCCCTCCTCCAGGTGCTCATCCCTTTTGAGACTCCTCTTCGTGGCCTCATGTACGTTGGTGTTGGTCTGGTCATGGCTTTGTGCATGGCATTTTGCTGGTAGGAGAGGTTGTCGACCCCTTTGTCTGGATCGTAGCAGCCATAAATCGTGAGTACAACAAGCACTTAGAACCTTTACTATTATGGCATTGGATCGGACGGATGCAAAGGCTGCACATAGAGCCATTCGTTGTGTTGCATTCATATTTTCAGTTGAATCCGCTGTATATAGCAGCAGCAGAGCCGTGGTTGTTCCCAGAAGGGTATATGTAGTGGAGAACGCGAGAATTACGAACAGAAATCCATGCTTTCTTACTCTGTAAGAACCGGACTGAGGCCAGCCCTTGGCGCCTTCTCTCTCACTTGTCTGGTCGCATGCCATGGGACCAAAGGGCTTAAGTGCTTTAAATTCTTCACCACTATCAGCAACACAGGTTCGATTCTTTCCCACAACAAAGAGTTCCCTATATGCTATTCCCTGCGCTGGGGAAATTACAACGCCTGTCATGCCAACTTGCGGACCGACCATGTTAGATTATCATCTTCGTTCCCATCCATAGACAAGGTCGACTAGATTGACTCGGTGGGAGAGAAAAAAATTGGCCGTTGAAGTGAGCCATCAGTCCGTAACGAGAGTCGAGTCGTTGGTGTTCTCTACAGTGAATCAAGTCTAGCCGAGAAGAGTCATGTTTTCGTCTTTTATTTTTTTGACAAAAAACACTGAAGATTTCGTCTGGTAAGATTTTTTTTTTACTGCCCCCATTCGACAAAATGCAAAATTCTAATTGAATTTATCGTTTAATGATTCTACCAGTGGAGAAATTTAGAGAAAGATTCTTTTGAATGAGATTTTCTGGCGTTTATAATTTTTTGACTTAAGATTTACAGAGGAGCGACTTTGACAGTCAGAAGGTACTTGAAATTGAAAACCCTAGAAAACACTATTTTTGTTTGAAGTTGTTTGGTTCTAAATGCTTTGACTTTCTTTTGGTGAAATATGATTTTGTAAGAGAGCTGTAATATTTGTTAATTCAAAAATGTTTTGTCGTAAAAGGGTAAATCTTATGTTATGGAACGTAGATCATGAAATGTTTGAGCTCCAACGATCTTAGGACGAACTTCTCGCCATGAAAAACTGCGGAGGTTAACTGTTTGCGATTTAGGTTAAATTTTATGTTACTGGAACGTAAATCATAAAATGTTTGAGCCCTGACGGTTGTAGGATGGGCTTTTTGCCAGGAAAAATGTTGAGGTTAACTATTTGTGATGGATATTTTGCATTCGCCTGGAATTTAAAGTTATATACATTACAGTATCGTACTCTTACAAATAGGTTGGAAGACTAAGCGATTCTTCTATTTTTGTCACAAATTTTCATTGTAGGTCCAAAAAACATTCCCACTTCTCTTGGTCTGATTATTGCAGGTGAACGTGCTCGATCGCTACTAACTTCTACCTGTTCGTCATTGTACTTGCAATCATGGCTCGTCACGGTGGAGGTTCGATCTCCCGACCTTTTAAATATTGATTGTTTGGTTGCTTGGATTTCTCTGTTTTTGCTTTCCTATGTCTTTTTTCTTTCATCTGATGTCTTTTGGGATAGGTTCTGAAACATCGATTCTCCAGCTATGCGTTTTACAATAATCCCACAAGCATCTGATTTCTTTTGGGATAGATTCTGAAATGTGGATCCTATAACTAAGTGCTCTACACTAAACCCTAGAAGAATTCATGGCTCACATGAACTGCTTAGGCATCGATAATAGTATTGTCCTTGTAACACATAATTGAGAAATATTCAGCGACATGAGGCTTGGATCTATTTTGAAATCTAGAGATTAGTCTGTTATTTTTTTTGGGTTTAAATCTCTTTAAACACCTTGTTTTCAGAAGATCTCAAAAATATCAAAACCCTATAAACGTTAATGCTCCTGTTGACCATAGCATTCCCAAAAAGGGATTAGCCCCAAAATTTGAGACAGATTTCTTCGATAAGTGACAACTTCATGAATATGTTTACTAAATTTTTTCTTTTAAAAATCTTGTTTGCCAAAGTTGCTTTGAGAAAAATGACCCTAGTTGGGGGTTCAGTGTAGCCTCCCTTTGGTTTAGGTTCTAGGTCTGAGGAATATGCAAACCACAGTAAAAATGAAGACCTCCTTATTTGGCATGTAAAGAAAACTTAAATGTTGTTGTACAAAATAATTTACAACACTAATCCATCGTGTTATGGACTTTTAGTTTAGTCCTAAGATCTATGATGTACAACCACGTGCTTTGCTGGACTCTAGAGGAAATTGTGGTTGTTTAGCTGTGTTCTACTAGCTAGATAAATGATATTCTAGAAATGGGAAGTTGGGAACATGGCCAAGGCTTAGTAAGTGTAACAGCCCTAGTTGGTTGTTTTACTTTGGTAAATTTGTTTTTACATTTTCAATTTGTATTGCATTTATTTTTATATTTGTGTTAAAATTTCTGTGTTTGGTTTGTAGGTTAGGCGTAGCTGGAGTTAGAGATTGGAGTTTTGTCCCTCAGGCCCAGATTCCAAACAAAAGCTCTGATACCATGTGTACTGTCCATTTTAATTTAACATCAAATAATTAATCAAACATAAACTATAACAATAATATCTACTTGATTTCAGTAACTCAGTAATTTATTATAAACTCAGCACACACGCATATAAATTTATCATAACAAATAATGATTCCATAACAGAAATAAAACAAATACTTAATTTAAATTACCTTGGTATGATGCTAACCCTCTGCTTTCCACTTGCCTTGTTGACCATTTCTGAACTGTGTAAACACTGCCCAAATATTGTTCCACCCTGCCAACTAGGACAACTTCCTAGCTCTAGGATATCATATGGATATCCTGGCCCCCATGCCCAAAACCTCCAACAAATCGGTGCCTGTACTGATCCAATCTGACTACAGAACTCAGCTCTCCTCTGTTGAATCCAAGAGAAACCTCCCCTAAAATTCCCCTAGAATGGTAATGCCTCCTTTGTAAAATAATCCTTCCACCGTAAGGCTCTCCCCGTCATATTTCCCCTTCACCGAATTTCCACTCCTTCATTACTTTCCTTATCCATTTATTGATTATCTTATCCTTTCATAGTTAATGCCCCTTATCCCATTATTCATTATTTTATCCTTATATTTAATGTCCTATCCCTTCCCGAATACATAATCTTTAATTTAACAATATAATTTATTAACCCCCTTTAATTCTTTACTTAATTAATTAATGAGTCAATTAATAATTAATTAATCCTTGACAGTCATGAAGAAGTAATTAATAATAATTAATTAGTTAATGTTATTTAAGAAATAATTATTGTTTATCTAAATTTTAGGACAGATAGATTATTAAATTAATTATAATTAATAATCCTATACATCTATTTAAACAGGGTTGTTACAGTAGGTTATAAAATTCTTTTGTGTTTGCTCTATATTTCTCCAGGATTCACGAGAGATACTACAACCCCAGACTTCACATCCATAAAGAATAACAGGTGTAACAAGAGTCTCAAAGAGTAGTTTCTTCTTGTCCCAACTCCAAAGTTCAGCTGATTTACAATTGTTTTCAAGCCCATAATAAGCTTTCCATCCCCCAATAATCCTTTTCTCAATACTATAATTCCAATTAAGCTTGTGGTGAATATCAATTCCAAGATATTTGTATGAATTCACTTCCTCCAATTTGTTGTTTTCATAAAAAAAGGTATCATAAGGGATCTTATTGGATTTAATAATCATGACCTTAGTCTTATTAGTTTTAACAGTTATACCCATATTAGAGAAAAAATACTTGAGGATTCTTAGTCGGTTTTCAATATCATGGGGAATCCTTGCCATAAGAACGATATCATCGGCATAAAGAAAAAGATTGATGACTATACCAGTGAGAGTAGGGCCGAAACAACCTGCTTTTTCCAAGAACTCTTCTAATTTATCAATGTATATGCCAAAAAGGGTAGGGGACAAGGGACAACCTTGTTTGACTCTGATATTGCATTTAATCTCTTTGGACCAGCCCTCAGTTGTTTTAAACTTAGAAATAACGTTCTCATACATCCTTATTGCAACAACTCTCAACTTGAGAGGCACTTTTATCTCTTCCAACCTATTCCAAAGGTTTTTCCTAGGAACCATGTCAAAAGATTTTCTAAAGTAAACAAAACAACAAAAAAGATTGGTTTTAGTATTGTGGAACTCCTCTGCAATGATCCTAAAGGTAAAAAGATAGTCCATAGTTGAATGATATCTCCTAAACCTGGCCTGACCTTTAGCCCTTTTATCATGAATTTCTAGCCAAATGCTAATCTTCTTTTCCAAAATGATTCCATAAAGCTTGGCTAAAATCGGGCTAATCATAATGGTCCTATAATTAGAGGGAATATTTTTATCCCCATTTTTAAAAATAGGAACAATGAGGATTTGCGTCCAGGGTTTAGGGAAGCACTGCTTGACTACTAAATTGAAGAGCTTGTGTATGTGAGAGATAAGGATTCTCCCTCCGATTTTAAAAATTTCAGCTTGGTAGCCTTGAATGTCCTTAGATTTCTGATTTGCGAGCCGCTTAACCCCGAACTCTATGTCAGCTAAAGAAAAAACTTCTTCCTTTGTAGGGACAATAGGAATGGTGTCCATGGCATTAGGGAACTCATAAATACTTCTAAGGTAGGAATTCGAGTCCGTTAAGGGAATCCTATTATTTTATTTAGTATTGTGTTTTAGAATTTGGCTCCATAACTTCTTAGGATCCAACTTGTACAGTTGTGAAAGTTGCTCCTGCCTTTTATTGATATAGTATCGTTTTTTCCTTTTAATTAGGGTTGTGTATGTATTGATCTTATCAAGTTTTAGTGGCTCATTAGAAGCATCCCTAATGGCTTTCCTAGCAATTTTACATTCTTTATCATACCAAGGGTTGGTTGTTATATTATTCTTTTTATGTGACACCTCGAAAGAGAACTTGTTAATGGAAGTGGAAAGGTTAGTTATAAAATTATGATAGAGTTCTTCAATGTTGTCCTTATAAGTTAGGAGTTTTAATTTACTATTTAAATCTTTTAAGAAAATGTCAACTTTACTTTTGTCAAAGCGCAAATTCCTTTGATTATCATAATTCTCTTCAATGGTGCTCCTATGCATGGACAATTTTAGAGATAGGGTTAAAGGTTTATGATTAGAGTCAGGATCATGGTCATTTAAAAGGTCAAAAGTTGTTATTTGGTTGGAAACGGGGATATCAGATATCACATAAACTACAAAACTACTACCTAGCCCATGAATACAGGTCATTTGGTTGGAGTTTGGCCACTTCATTACTCCATTGCAAATTATTAGGTCTTGAGAGCTGCAGAGCCTGACCAACTCAGTACCAAACAAATTCTCAATTAGGTCTTGATAGCTTCTTTTGTAGCTATTAGATAAAACAAGGTATTCATCTAGCCATAAAGGATTATGGTTAGAGTCATCACTTAAAAGAGTATCTTGTTTAGTTGCAGTCCTAGCATTAAAGTCTCCTAGCAGGAGGATATTACCTTCATTTTTCAAATTATAAATATCTTGTTCTAAATTATTATAGGGACAATTTTTATCTAAATTATTTTTCTTATAAAAATTAGAATTAATAGGTGCAAAATAACAAATTGCTATATACATATTCTTAGCATTGGTGTCTGAAATTTCTATCCAAATGTATTGATTAAGAGGGTCA
>JZKD02S1074549.1:588876-609964 GCA_000966675.3 Picea glauca
TGTCTTAAGGCACACATGATTTCTTCCTCAAGATCGAGTTCCCCATCGGTTTTAATATTTTCCTCTTCTTCTGAAACTATCGTTTATTTCCCTTTGTCTTCATCAATCTTTGTTTTGATTTCCATAAACAAAGTTTCTTCTCCATCACTATAGAAATATATTTCACTACTTTCTTTAGGCGATTTACTAATCCCTTTTGAGTAGATATTTTTCTTTTTCTTGTAATAGTTATTATTCTTTTCATGCTTTTCCTGTTTATGGTTCTTTTTGTGTTGATGATGTTTTCTCCCCTTTGTTCCTGAGATTTAATTTGGGCTCACAAAACAATGTTAGGCATCCAAATTTTACAATATTTGATTTAAAAATGATTTTCTACCTTCAACATGAAATGAAACTTCAATAACCTAATGATTTAGAAACATAGAGGCAATATCTCTTCGTTTGAGTTTTTATCAATAATCAAGAGATGGAATGTAGAATTATAACAAACAAAATCGACGAACAAAGCAAGGTATCCAATTTTGATAACTCTTACATTATTTTCAATCGTATAAGTATGAAATGTATGTTCAAACAATGGATGAAGATGAGATTATCTATACAAGTACATGTCTTGATTTACTTACAGTAAAACAGAGGAAATGTTATACCTTAAGAAACATCTAATTAAGTGAACCACAATATATGTATTACTAAATTGCAGTCTTTCATTACTTTAAACACCATAGAGTGAAGAGGATGAATTATGGTAAAGTAGCAACACACAAAAAACACATAACTCAAAGAAATGAGAAGTAGAATATCTTTCTTTCTTGAAGGAATTTGTATTAAGAAGTCTCTCTTTAGATCAGGCAAGAAAGAAACTCTCATCATATCTCTAATGTGTTTGTTCATACAAATTTGTCTTAACCAAAAATTGGTTAGGCCCCTTGTTTCTATATCTCAAAATAGAAGAAAATCCACTAAAAACTTGATTAATATCAAGTTGAATAGTACAAAAATAAAGTATTTGAACATCTATTATGTTTCTAGAAACAAAATATTTGTTGGATGGATTTAAGGTTCATCCTTTCTTCATTTTATAATAGATGTAGGTGTCTTCTATTGATCCTTGTGTTGCATGTGAAAAATTAATAATGCAACTACAAACTTGGGGGGTTCTGTATTAACATTCAATTCAAAGGTAAAAGTCTTTTTATGCACCAATGGTAAACTCTTTTCAAATTTTACAACATCCTGCTGAGTATTATGATATTGTAAACATTTCTTGACAGGAATATCATTTAAGACTTGAAAATTAACTTCATTGACTTGTAATATAGAATTTTGCATCCTTTCCCTGTTCCTCTTCAAAAATTCCTTTCTTTTATCAACCTCAATTGTCCCAATAAAAGGGTGAATATCAATGATTTCAATTATGTCATCTCTACATCCACAACTAAAAGAGCATTTAAACAGGTACTATTTTCTTATTTAGCTAATATTTTTCTGTCTTCAAAACTATTTTCCCAATATTTTGATGTTATTTCTCCTTTCGATTATTCAATCTCTAACACAGACCCCCTACCCTCGAGTCAAGATCTGCACAGGATCTTCAGTAAAACCACACCAAGGGTTAATCAAACCCTTGTTTGAGCCACAAAGTACTTCGGGTTTCGGGAGTTGGAGAGTCCCGATATATCCCCATAGCTCTTGAAAAATGCCAAAATGTGAATTGTCACAGAGGGTTGACCGCTCCAACGCACACCACTTGTTTCCACTAAATTCGGCTTTTCAAGACTTGAGAGAATGACCCAAAAATCATTCATCTTGCCTTATGATTCCCCGAATTCTGAAGTGTCGAAATACTGAAATGGCCCAACATCCCATGGAATGCGTGATCAATGGCCTTTCGAGACTCCGTGTACCGAGAGTTCATGATCCTCGATCCCAGCTCACTTGTCGTACCAATTCCCTAATTCTGAAATAGCGACCCTTTTTCGGGATTTCATGTACCAGGGGTTTGAAACTCTCAGTTCCAAAAATCACTTGTCTCCTCTACTTCTCGCATCCCGAAATGCCGAAATGTCGGGATTCCATTCCAAAGACACTTCACATTTCGCGATTTTGGGGCTTTCAGTGCAAAGTGCCCCGTCTCCTTGTCATCAGGGATTCCAAAATGCCGAACTCCGAAATGTCTAAATGTCGATGCTTCTCACTAAAGGAACCTCACGTTTCGTGGCTTTGGGATTGTCAATGCAAAGAGTCCTGGTTCCTTGTCATCGAAATTTCCGATATGCTGAATCTCGAATTACCGAAATTCTGAAATTCCACACCTGATAATCCTTTTTGTGATCCGGGAATTTGCGTGACCAAGGATTTTTGGCCTGCACTCTAAACTTGTGAATCCTGAATCTACGAAATGCTCTTACGGCTCAAATAGACCACAATCAATGGTCCACGTTGATTCTTGATGTCAGGGTGGTGGATTCATCCAAATCCTGACCACCTTACAGCTCCTCTGGATCCTACAGTCTTTGTGACTTCGTGAACTCTCCACGGAGAATTATGACAACCAGATGCATTCCTTAATGACTTATGTCCAAAAAAGTTGGCATTCTCCCTATTGAACCTAACTTCTATGAGACGATTTCGGCCTCCGTCTCCCTTTGAGCACTCCAAGGGTTAAATCCCTCCTGAACTTTCACTATTAAACTCAAGCTTCCAAAAGGATCCTTGCTCGCACTCCTTGTGGAAAACCTTCAAATAACCTCTAGTTATTTGAGTCTCTGACCCTGTACACTCCTTGTAGCAGTGGTCCTTCAACCTTCTTTCTGGATTTATAAAATCCAAGGCTTCAATTGGCCTGCGCACACCTTTCATGAATCTGTGCTTCACTTTCACTTCAGCTGGTATGAGAACAACGGTATCTCTCTTGAGCTTTCTGAGATGAAACTCAGAGCCTCATCAATGCACACCTTGTGGAAGTTTGTTGCACTCCTTGCAGGAATTCTCAGGAAGAGAAACAATTGAAACTCATTCTTCCCCTCTTTCAGACTTCATACACTCAACATAAACTCATACACATAACACAGCATTGAAACAAATGCATACAGAGAAACAAAGCAACTGTAAACATATCATTCAACAAATGTAAACAATAAGCATAACAACACCATGAAAATTTATTCAAAGCTTCATATATTAACTCAAGTTCTCTTGTACATGGGTTCTTCTCTACAACTCTATGCTACAACTGTACATCTTATGAATTCTAACTGATCATAAAATTACAATGATACAAGGGTGAGGGTGTCTATATTGGTTTTCCCTCCTATGCTTCTAAACTATCTAATCTAACATTCAAACCTACCTACTTTACATTAATAGACCTAAATGCCTAATACTTCCGGTATATGAGAGTAATCTCTCTAGATCTATTCATATCTCTAAGACATAAATGTAAGTACACCTTTTCCTAGCTATTACGTTAATGCTTCAAATTTCAAAATTTAAAACGTTTTCATAAAAACGTGCTCCTTTTTCCCATCTGCATTTCTAGCTGTTCCTTTGGCTAGGCAGATGCTTCAGCTTTGGCGTTGTACGATGCTCTTGCATCATACTCCCTCGTTTGAAAATTTTCATGAACTTCTGTCCATGAGCTCTTGCATGGTTTGTCCATGCCTATGAATTGTTGCTTCATCCTCCCAATTGGCATCCTCGATTGGATGTCCCTTCCATTTGACCAAGTATTCAAAATACTCTTTTCTCCTGGTCTTTTTGCTAACCCTTTTGTCAATTATTCTTTCCATCTGTGGCTCTACAACTACAGGAATTTATTTTGTCCATTGAACCTGTTTTTGTTCCTCCTCTGCTCCTGCTTCTTTAGCTCTGTAAGGGTACAAATCCACAACATTGAATATCAGTGAGATTCTGACCCCATCGGGTAATTCAATCTCATATGCATTTTCCCCAAATTTCCTTATGACCTTGCAAGGTCCAATATTTTTCATCTTCAACTTATTATACATTCCCCTTGGGAACCTTTCCTTCCTTAGATGCACAAGAATCAGATCACCAACTTCAAATTGAAGTTCTCGCTTGTGTTGATCTGCTTTGTACTTGTATTCTTGACTTGAACTCTCCAACTGCTCCTTAATTTGGCTATGAAGCTCCTTCATTCCTTCTGCAAAGTCCTCTGCACTAGCACTCCTGAATTCAGCTTGACCTACCTCTTTCAATTCAGAAATGCATCTTGGCTTTATTCCATATACAATATGGAATGGACTCTGCCCTGTGCTTCTATTGAGTTAGTCATTGTAAGTGAATTCCACCTGTGGAATAATGTGATCCCATTGACTATGGTGTTCAGTCACTAAGCTTCTTAACAAATCTCCCAAGCTCTTGTTTACGACCTCTGTCTGTCCATCCGTCTGAGGATGATATGATGAGCTAAAAGACAACCTTGTCCCCAACTTCTTCCATACAGTCCTTAAGAAATGCCCTACGAACTTGGTATCTTGATCAGACACAATAATCTTTGGCAAGCCATGAAGTCTAATGAATTCCTTGAAAAACAGGTTCGCAATATGAGTTGTGTCACTGGTTTTCTTGCATGGTATGAAATGTGCCATTTTTGAAAATTTGTCGACTAACAAAAAGATCGAATCACATCCTCTTTGTGTCCTTGGTAGCCCCAATATGAAATCCATGCTCACTGTGTCCCATGACCTTTCAGGTATGGGTAATGGTTGGTATAATCCTGTGTTCTTCTTTTTTCCTTTTGTGTGCTGACAAATTCTGCACCTGTCCACAAATTTCTTAACATTTGTCCTCATCCCTGGCGAAAAATATGAGCCATTCAACTTTGAGAATGTCTTGTCATGACCAAAATGTCTGGCCAATCCTCCACTATGTTTTTCCTTCAGCAAATTCTCCCTCATGGAGAATTTTGGAATACATAGCTGATTTCCCCTGAACAATAATCCATCCTGGATCATGTGTTTAGTCCATTGGCTTCTGTCCCTGAGAATTGGATTTTAAGATGCTTCATATGCCTCTTTAAAATCTGGATCATCCCTATACATTTCTTTAAGGTTATCAAAACCTAAAGTCTTGAATTTGAATTCCTGCATAAGCAAACATTTCCTGCTCAAAGCATCAACAACTTTGTTAGCGGTTCTGGAAATATGCTTAATCACAAAAGTAAAATTTTGCATGAATTCAACCCATTTAGCATGCTTTTCGTTCAAAGTTTCCTGTCGAGTCACAAATTGTAAAGCATGATTATCGTTGTACAAAACAAACTCCTTGGGAACCAAATAGTGTCTCCATTTCTCTAATGCTTGTATGACGACATAGAATTCTTTGTCATATGTGGAGTACATAATCTTTGCTTCATTCAGTTTTTCACTAAAATATGCGACTGACCTGTCATCTTGGCTCAAAACCTCTCCAATTGCAAATCCACTCGTGTCACACTTGACCTGGAATGTCTTGCTGAAATCTAGAAAAACCAGAATTAGTTGCTCAGTGATCTTCTTCTTCAGCAGGTTGAAACTCTTCTCTACTTCCTCTATCCAATGAAAAGATTTATGTCTTTTCTTCACCGTATCCATCGTCGGTGTGCTAATTCCACTGAAGTATCGGATGAATTTTCTGTAGAAGCTATCCAAACCATGGAACCTTCGTACTTCAAATATACTTTTCGGCGATGGCCAATCATTAATCGCCTTTATCTTTTCCGGATCCATTTCCAGCTCATTTACAGAGATAAAAAAACCCAAATAAATGAGTTATGTTATCATGAATGACGATTTCTTCATATTAATCAAAAATTTCTTGTGCTGTAATCTTCGCATTACTATAGCTAAATGCTGTAAGTCTTCTGCTTCTGTCTTGCTGAAAATTAATATATCATCAAGATATACAATGACGAATTTCTCTATGAAATCCTTCAGGACTTCGTTCGTCAACCTCATGAAAGTACTGGGCACATTCATTAAGAAAAATGGCATGAAAATCCATTCATACATCCCCTCATTCATCTTGAATGTTGTCTTCCATTCATCACCTTCCCTCATTCTAATTTGATGATATCCACTTTTCAAATCAATCTTTGAAAAAAACTTTTCTCCACTCAAGAAATCCATCAAGTCGTCCATCCTTGGCAATGGAAATCTGTATCTGATGGTAATCTTATTGATCTCCCTTGAGTCTGTACACATTCTCTAGCCTCTGTATTTCTTTGGGCTGAGCATTATCATAACAACGCATGGACTCAAGCTTTCCCGATTCAATCCTTTGTCCATTAAGTTCTGGTCATGTTTCCTAACTTCGTCATTTTACTGCGGCGTCAATTGATATGCTTCTTTGTTCAACAAACTATCTCCAGGTATAAGATCGATATGATGGATTATACGCCTGACAGGTGGCAATGAACAAGGTAGTTCATCCACTACTATATCAACAAACTATCCCAGCAATTCCTGGATTTCTTCTGGTAAATCATCTATCCTTGTACTGGTCAAAACAATTTTGGGTTTCCTGACAACAATAAATTGTGTGTCTTCCTTATTCTTAACCTCATTAAGAAGTTCCTTCCCAGTCATGAGAAGTACAGTGTTGCTCATTTCTTTTTTCACCTCTTTATCCTTAATTGGCAGCAACATGTGAGTCCTACCATTTTTCTCTAGGGTGTATGTGTTCTTTCTCCCATCATGAACAACGTTTTTTTCATATTGCCATGATCTACCCAACAATAGATGGCAAAAATCCATATGAATGACATCACATAATATTTTATCTTTATATCCTCCTATTTTAAATTCAACTAAACATTGTTTAGTGACATTTACCTGATGTCCTTTTTGTAGCCACGAAACTCTGTATGGGCTTGGATGTGCAACAATCTCCAGCTCCATATTTTCTACCATCTCTGTAGATATGAGATTGTATGTGCTACCACTATCCACTATGACCTTGCATACTATGTCTTTAGTTTTGCAAGGAGTCTGAAACAGACTATTTCTTTGGGTTGGGTTCTCTGCCTCCTTCTCCGACTTCAAGAGAATGTTTCCCATCATCAAAGATCTTTCACCCTTAGCATCTTATGCCTCAAAATTCCATCCTTGAGCTTCGGCAATGTGAGTTTCACCACCATCTTTCTTCCTATATGGATACTCATAGGATTTATGTCTGATTTTTCCACAGACAAAGAATTTCACTTCACCTCCTTCTCCTCTTCCTTTTCCTCTGGCTCGAGGAAAAGTATTTCTATCAGCATACTTCCTTCCTTGTGAGATTCCCCCTCTCTCAGGTTGAGTTTGAGGTTTCTTACCCTCTTCTTTAGGTCTCGAAGTTCTATCTTGGGAAATTGTTTTACCTCTGGCTTGACTTCTACCTCGGCCTCTTTGACCTTGCTTCCGGCTCAGATTCTCTTTAGCTTTCAGAGCTATCTGATAAGCATATTCCACAGTCTGAATGGTCATCATGCTCATCTCATATTGAATGTCATATCGCAGACCATTCATGTACCTGACAACCTTTTCATCATCGCTTTCCCGATGACCTGCTCTGATGTTTATCTTGTAGAACTCTTTAGTGTATTCCTTCACTGACATCAGCTTCTGTCTCAAATTTTGCATCCTTTGAAAAATAGTGATTTGATAATCCTTGGGTATAAATTTGGATTTCATCTTTGCAACCATTCTATCCCAACTTTTGATTTTCTGCTTGCCTTTGCAGCGTCTGTCAGCCTGCAGTTCATCCCACCACATTGTTGCATGCCCTTTAAGTCTAGTAACAACATGTTTTACTTTGTTATCTTCCTCGACATCCTCATAGTCTATGTATTTGTCTAGAGCTCTAATCTAGTCTAGAAGTTCTTCAACATCCAAGTTTCCTTTGTACATTGGAATGTCCATTTTTTCTCTAGCACATATCCTTGCAACAACTTTGAATAGGAATTCATCCACAACATCTTCGACTGCAACTTCTTTGTGTTCGGCTTCATTTTCACTTTCAGCCTCGCTGATGTCCCCAGTGTCGACTGTGCACCTCTGTGATGTCTCCATAGCATCAATCTTGGCACGTAATTCACGCATCTCTCTTTCCCTTGCTAGATCAGGTATTTTCCTGTCTCTTCTTATCGACATTTCTCTTTCCTCTATTGGATCATGTATTTTCTTGTCTCTTCTTCTCAGCGGCATGGCTGTAAAATTTTATCCCTTCTCTCTGCTACAGAAACCAAAGAAATTTATTATGGGCTCTAATATCACACTGACGCAGACCCCCTGCTGTCGGGCCGAGATCCGCACAGGATATTCACTAAAACCATGCCAAGGGTTAATCAAACCCTTGTTTGAGCCACAAAGGACTTCGAGTTTCAGGAGTTGGAGAGTCCCGATATATCCCCACAACTCTTGACAAATGTCGAAATGTGAATTGTCAATGAGGGTTGACTGCTCTAACGCACACCACCTGTTGCCACTAAATTTGGATTTTCGAGACTTGAGAAAATGACCCAACAATCATTCCTCTTTCCTTATGATTCCCTGAATTCCAGAGTGTCAGAATACTGAAATGGCTCAACTTCCCATGGAATGCACGATCGATGGCCTTTCGGGACTCCACATACTAGGAGTTCACGATCCTCGATCCCAACTCACTTAATGCACCAATTCCTGAATTCCGTAATAGCAACCCCTTTTCGGGATTTCGTGTACTGGGGGTTTGAAGCTCTCAGTTCCAAAAATCACTTGTCTCGTCTACTTCCCAGACCCCAAAATGCCAGGATTCCATTCCAAAGATGCTTTACATTTTTCTATTTCTTGGCTTTCAGTGCAAAGCGCCCCGACTCCTTGCCATCAGGGATTTTGAAATGTCAAACCCCGAAATGTTGAAATGCTGATGCTTCTCACTAAAGGCGCATTATGTTTCACGACTTTAGTATTTTCAATCGAAAGAGTCCTGGTTCCTTGTCATCGGAATTTCCCGTATGTTGAATCCCGAATTACCAAAATTCTGAAATTTCACACCTGATAATCCTTTTCACGATCCAGGAATTTGCATGACCAAGGACTTTTGGCCTGCACTCAAAACTTGTGAATCTTGAATCCCCAAAATGATCCGACAGCTCAAACAGACCATGACCAAGGGTCCACGTTGATTCTTGATGTCAGGGTGGTGGATTCATCCAACTCCTAACCACCTTACAGCTCCTCTGGATCCTACGGTCCTCGCGACTTCGCGAACTCTCCACAGATAATTTTGACCACCAGATGCATTCCTTAATGACTTATGTTCAAACGAATCAACATTCTCCCTCTTGAACTTAA
Organism: Picea glauca; assembly: GCA_000966675.3. Lineage (NCBI taxonomy): Eukaryota > Viridiplantae > Streptophyta > Pinopsida > Pinales > Pinaceae > Picea > Picea glauca. The sequence continues at coordinate 598,194 of JZKD02S1074549.1, forward strand.
ATTCTATGAGACGATTTCGGCCTTCGTCTCCCTTTGTGCACAACAAAGGTTAAATCCCTCCTGAACATTCAATGTTAAACTCAAGATTCCAAAAGGTTCCTTGCTCGCACTCCTTGAGGCAAACCTTCAAATAACCTCTGGTTATTTGAGTCTCCAACCCTATGCACTCCTTGCAATAGTGGTCCTTCAACCTTCCTTTTGGATTTATAAAATCCAAGGCTTCAATTGGCTTGTGCACACATTCCATGGCTCTGTGCTTCACCTGCACTTCAGTTGGTATGAGAACAACGATATCTCTCCTAAGCTTTCTAAGATGAAACTCAGACCCTCATCAACGCACACCTTGCAGACATTTGCTGCACTCCTTGCAGGAATTCTCAAGAAGAGAAACAATTGAAACTCATTCTTCTCCTCTCTCAGACTTCGTACACTCAAAATGAAATCATACACATAACAAAACATTGAAACAAATGCATACAGAGAAACAAAGCAACTGTAAACATAGCATTCAACAAATGTAAACAGTAAGCATCACAACACCATGAAAATTGAGTCAAAGCTTCATATATTAACTCAAGTGCTCATGTACATGGGTTCTTTTCTACAGCTCTCTGCTACAGCTCTATAGCTTATGAATTCTGAATGATCATAACATTACAATGATACAAGGGTGAGGGTGTCTATATCCGTTTTCCCTCCTATGCTTCTAAACTGTCTAATCTAACATTCAAACCTACCTACTTTACATTAACATAATTAAATGCCTAATACTTCTGGAAGATGAGAGTAATCTCTCCAGATCTATTCATATCTCCAAGACATCAATGCAAGTATGCCTTTTCCTAGCTATTACATTAATGCTTCAAATTTCAAAATTTAAAACATTTTCATAAAAATGTGCTCCTGTTTCCCACTTGCGCATCCAGTTGTTCCTTTGGCTAGGCGCATGCTTCGGATTTGGCTTTGTATGATGCTCCTACATCATACTCCCTCTCTTGAAAATTTTCAGGAACTCTTGTTCATGAATTGCTGCTTCATCCTCCCAACTGGCATCTTTGACTAGATGTCCCTTCCATTTGACCAAGTATTCAAAATACTCTTTTCTCCTGGCATTTTTTCTAACCCTTTTTGTCAATTATGCTTTCCATATGTGGCTCTACAGCTACAGGCATTTGTTTTTTCCATTGAACCTCTTTTTGTTCCTCCTCTAATCCTTCTTCTTCAGCTCTGTAATACCGGTGAGATTCTGACCCCATCGGGTAATTCAATCTCATATGCATTTTCCCCAAATTTCCTTATGACCTTGCATGGTCAAATATTTTTCATCGTCAGCTTATTATACATTCCCCTTTGGAACCTTTCCTTCCTCAGATGCATAAGAATCAGATCCCCAACTTCAAATTGAAGTTCTCACCTATGTTGATCTACTCTCCGCTTGTATTCTTGACTTGAACTTTGCAACCGCTACTTAACTTGGTTGTGAAGCTCCTTCATTCCTTTTGCAAAGTCCTTTGCACTAGCACTCCTGAATTCATCTTGATCTGCCTCTTTCAAATCAAAAACTCCTCTTGGCTACATTCCATATAGAATCTGGAATGGACTCTGCCCTGTGCTTCTATTGAGTGAATCATTGTAAGCGAATTCTGCCTATGGCAGAATGTGATCCCATTGACTATGGTGTTCAGTCACTAAGCTTCTTAAAAAATATCCCAAGCTCTTGTTTACGACCTCTATCTGTCCATCCGTCTGAGGATGATATGCTGAGCTAAAAGACAAACTTGTCCCCAACTTCTTCCATAAGGTCCTCCAGAAATTCCCTACGAACTTGGTATCTCGATCAGACACGATACTCTTTGGCAAGCCGTGAAGTCTAACGACTTCCTTGAAAAATAGGTTTGCAATATGAGCTGCATCACTGGTTTCCTGACATGGTATGAAATGTGCCATTTTTGAAAATCTGTCGACCAAAAAGATCAAATCACATCCTCTTTGTTTCCTTGGCATCCGCAATATGAAATCCATGCTCACTGCGTCCCACGACCTTTCAGGTATGGGTAATGGTTAGTATAATCCTGTGTTCTGCCTTTTTCCTTTCATGTGCTGACAAATTCTGCACCTATCCACAAATTTCTTAACATCTGTCCTCATCCCTGGCCAAAAATATGACCCTTTTAACTTTGAGAATGTCTTGTCATGATTGAAATGTCCAACCAATCCTCCACTGCGTTTTTCCTTCAACAAATTCTCCCTCATGGAGCCTTTTGGAATACATAGCAGATTTCCCCTGAACAATAATCCATCCTGGATCATGTATTCAGTCCATTGGCTTATGTCCCTGAGAATTGGATTCTCATATGCTTCATATTCCTCTTTAAAATCTCAATCATCCCTTTACATTTCTTTAAGGTTATCAAAACCTAAAGTCTTGACTCTGAATTCCTGCATAAGCAAACATTTCCTGCTCAAAGCATCAACAACTTTTTTAGTGGTTCCAGAAATATGCTTAATCACAAAAGTAAATTTTTTCATGAATTCAACCCATTTAGCATGCTTTTGGTTCAACTTTTCCCGTCGAGTCACAAATTGTGAAGCATGATTATCGTTGTACAAAACAAACTCCTTGGGAACCAAATAGTGTCTCCATTTCTTCAATGCTTGTATGACGACATAGAATTCTTTGTCATATGTGGAGTACTTAATCTTCGCTTCATTCAGTTTTTCACTGAAATATGTGACTGGCCTATCATCTTGGCTCAAGACCGCTCCAATTTCAAATCCACTCACATCACACCTGACCTGGAATGTCTTGCTGAAATTTGGCAAACCCAGAATTGGTTGCTCAGTGATCTTCTTCTTCAGTAGGTTGAAACTCTTCTCTGCTTCCTCTGTCTAGTGAAAAGATTTATGTCTTTTCTTCACCATATCCATCATCGGTGCACTGATTCCACTGAAGTTTCGAATGAATTTCCTATAGAATCTAGCCAAACCATGGAAGCTTCGTACTTCAAATATACTTTTCTGCAATGGCCAATCCTTAATCGCATTTATCTTTTCCAGATCCATTTTTAGCTCATTTACAGAGATAAAAAAACCAAAATAAACGAGTTATGTTCTCATGAATGACGATTTCTTCATATTAATAAACAATTTCTCCTGTTGTAATCTTCTCATTATTGCAACTAAATTCTTTAAGTGTTCTGCTTTTGTCTTGCTGAAAATTAATATATCATCAATATATACAATGACGAATTTCCCTATGAAATCCTTCAGGACTTCGTTCATCAACCTCATGAAAGTATTGGGTGCATTCGTTAAGAAAAATGGAATGAAAATCCATTCATACAGCCCCTCATTCATCTCGAATGTGGTCTTCCATTCATCACCTTCCCTCATTCGAATTTGATGATATCCACTTTTCAAATCAATCTTTGAAACAAAATTTGCTCCACTTTAGAAATCCATCAAGTCATCCATTCTTGGTAATGGAAATTTGTATCTGATGATAATCTTATTGATTTCCCTTGAGTCTGTACACATTCTCCAGCCTCCGTCTTTCTTCGGGCTGAGCATTGTCGGAACAGTGCATGGACTCAAGTTTTCCCGAATCAATCCTTTGTCCATTAAGTTCTGGACCTAGTTCCTAACATCTTCATTTTCCTGCGACGTCAAACGATATGCTTCTTTGTTCGGAAAAATGGCTCCAGGTATGAGATAGATATGATGGCTTATAATCCTGATAGGTGGAAATGAACAAGGTAGTTCATCCACAACTATATCGGCAAACTCTGCCAACAATTCTTGGATTTCTTCTGGTAAATCATCTATATTGTACTGGTCAAAACAATTATGGGTTTCCTGAGCATAATAAATTGTGTGTCTTCCTTCTTCTTAACCTCAATAAGAAGTTTCTTCCCACTCATGAGAAGTATAGTGTTCCTCACTTCTGTTTTCACCTCTTTATCCTTAATTGGCAGCAACATGTGAGTCCTACCATTTTTCTCCAGGGCATATGTGTTCTTTCTCCCATCATGAACTATGTTTCTATCATATTGCCATGGTCTACCTAGCAATACATGACAAACATCCTTGGGAATGACATCACATAATATTTCATCTTTATATTCTCCTATTTTAAATTCAACTAAACATTGTTTAGTGACATTTACTCGATGTCCTTTTTGTAGCCACAAAACTCTGTATGGGCTTGGATGTGCAACAGTCTCCAGCTCCAGCTTTTCTACCATCTCTGTAGATACAATATTGTCTATGCTACCACTGTCGACTATGACCTTCCATGCTATGTATTTATTTTCGCAGGCAGTCTGAAACAGACTCTTTCTTTGGGATGGGTTCTTTGCCTCCTTCTCTGGCTTCAAGAGAACTTTCCTCACCATCAAAGATCTTCCACCCTCAGCGTATTCTACCTCAACATTCTATCCTTGAGCTTCGGCAGTGTGAGTTTCACCACCATCCTTCTTCCTATCTGGACACTCATAGGATTTATGTCTGATTTTTCCACAGACAAAGCATTTCACTTCACCTCCTCTGCCTCTTCCTCTTCCTCTGGCTTGAGGAAAAGTATTTCTATCGGCATACTGCCTTCCTTGTGAGCTTCCCCCTCTCTTAGGTTGAGTTTGAGGTTTATTTCCCTCTTCTTTAGGTCTCTGAGTTCTGTCTTGGGAAATTGTTTTTCCTCTGGATTGACTTCTACCTTGGCCTCTTTGACCTTGCTTCCAGCTCAACTTCTCTTTAGCTTTTAGAGCTATCTGATAAGCACCTTCCAAAGTCTGAATGGTCATCATGCTCATCTCATATTGAATGTCATATCATAGACCATTCATGTACCTGGCAACCTTTTCATCATCGCTTTCCCAATGACCTGCTCTGCTATTTATCTTGTAGAATTCTTCAGTGTATTCCTTCATTGACATCATCTTCTGTCTCAAATTCTGCATCCTTCGAAACATAGTGATTTGATAATCCTTGGGTATAAATTTGGCTTTCATCTTTGCAACCATTTTATCCCAGCTTTTGATTTTCTGCTTGCCTTTGCAGCGTCTGTCAGCCTGCAGTTCATCCCACCATAGTGTTGCATGCCCTTTAAGACTAGTAACGACATGTTTGACTTTCTTATCTTCCTCGACATCATCATAGTCAAAGTATTTGTCTAGAGCTCTAATCTAGTCTAGAAGTTCTTCAACATGTAAGTTTCCTTCGTACACTGGAATGTCCATTTTTTCTCTAGCACCTATCCTTGCAACAACCCTGAATACATGTTCATCTGCAGCATCTTCGACTACAACTTCTTCATTTCTAGCTTCATTTTCAGTTTCAGCCTCTCTGATTTCTCCAGCATCGACTGTGCGCCTATGTGTTGTCTCCATAACATCAAGCCTGGAACGTAATACACACATCTCTCTTTCCCTTGATGGATCAGGTAGTTTCCTGTCTCTTCTTCTAGACATTTCTCTTTCCTCTGCTGGATCAGGTATTTTCCTGTCTCTTCTTCTCAGCAGCATGGTTGTAAAATTTTCTCCCTTCTCTCTGCAACAGAAAGAAAATAAATTTATTCTAGGCTCTGATACCACACTGACGCAGACCCCCTACCCTCAGGCTGAGATCCGAACAAGATCTTCACTAAACCATGCCAAGGGTTAATCAAACCCTTGTTTGAGCCACAAAGGACTTCGGGTTTTGAGAGTTGGAGAGTCCCGATCTATCCCCATAGCTCTGGACAAATGCCAAAATGTGAATTGTCAATGAGGGTTGACCACTCCAATGCACACCACCTGTTGCCACTAAATTTGGATTTTCAGGACTTGAGCGAATGACCCAACAATCGTTCCTCTTGCCTTATGATTCCCCAAATTTCGAATTGCCAGAATACCGAAATGGCTCAACATCCCATGGAATGCATGATTGATGGCCTTTCGGGACTCCGTGTACTGGGAGTTCACGATCCTCAATCCCAACTCACTTTTCGCACGAATTCCAAAATAGCGACCCTTTTTCGGGATTTCGTGTGATGGGGGTTTGAAACTCTCGGCTCCAAAAATCACTTGTCTCATCTACTTCTGAGACCTCGAAATGCCGAAATGTCGGGATTTCATTCCAAAGACACTTCTCATTTCACGATTTCAGGGCTTTCAGTGCAAAGTGGCCTAGCTCCTTGTCATCTGGGATTACGAAATGTCGAACCCAAAAATGATGAAATGTCGATGCTTCTCACTAAAGGCACGTCGTGTTTCGCGACTTTGGGATTTTCAATGCAAAGAGTCCCAGTTCCTTGTCATCGTAATTTCTGATATGTCGAATTCTGAATTACCAAAATTCCAAAATTCCACACCTGATAATCCTTTTCGCGATCCGGGAATTTCCGTGACCAAGGATTTTTGGCCTACACTCCAAACTTGCGAATCCCGAATCCCCAAAATGATCTGACGGCTCAAACAGACCATGATAAATGGTCCACATTGATTCTTGATGTCAAGGTGGTGGATTCATCCAACTCCTAACCACCTTACAGCTTCTTTGGATCCTACGGCCCTCACGGATTTGTGAACTCTCCATGGAGAATTCTAACCACCAGATGCATTCCTTAATGACTTATGTCCAAATGACTCAACATTCTCCCTCCTAAACTTAAATTATTTGAGACGATTTCTGCCTCCATCTCCCTTTAACCACTCCAAAGGTTAAATCCCTCCTAAACTTTCACTGTTAAACTCAAGCTTCCAAAAGGATCTCTGCTCACACTCCTTGAGGCAAACCTTCAAATAACCTCTAGTTATTTGAGTCTCTGACCCTATGCACTCCTTGCAATAGTGGTCCTTCAAACTTCCTTCTAATTTATAAAATCCAAGGCTTCAATTGGCCCGCGCACACCTTGCATGGTTCTGTGCTTTACTTGCACTTCAGCTGGTATGAGAACAACGATATCTCTCCTAAGCTTTTTGAGATGAAACTCAGACCCTCGTCAATGCACAACTTGTGGACGTCCGCTGCACTCCTTGCAGGAATTCTCAAGAAGAGAAACAATTGAAACTCATTCTTCTCCTCTCTCATACTTCATACACTCAACATGAAATCATACACATAATACAACATTGAAACAAGTGCATACAGAGAAACAAAGAAACTATAAACATAGCATTCAACAAATGTAAACAATAAGCATCACAACACCATGAAAATTGAGTCAAAGCTTCATATATTAACTCAAGTTCTCTTGTACATGGGTGTATTATCTACAACTCTCTGCTATAGCTCTACAACTTATGAATTATGAATGATCATAAAATTACAATGATACAAGGGTGAGGGTGTCTATATCTGTTTTCCCTCCTATGCTTCTAAATTGTCTAATCTAACATTCAAACCTACCGACTTTACATTAACAGACTTAAATGCCTAATACTTCTAGCATATGAGAGTAATCTCTTCATATCTATTCATATCTCTAAGACATAAATGTAAGTACACCTTTTCCTAGCTATTACATTAATGCTTCAAATTTCAAAATTTAAAACGTTTTCATAAAAACATGCTCCTTTTTCCCATCTGTGCATCCATTTATTCCTTTGGATAGGTGTGTGCTTTGTCTTTGGCTTTGTACGATGCTCCTGCATCAATCTCTAAAAATAGAACAAGCCCTGGTATATTGAGATTCTTCTTGCAAACAATGAGTTCTTGAAATTTGGATCTAGTAGTGATAGATTCTTTCTCTTTGTTAGCAATAATTTTCAATGAATTATTGATGACATGATAATGCTTCTAGATAATGTCCAAACTTTCATATAAATTCAGTTGAGCTATCTAGAATCCTTCTTTGATCTCCAAGGCTTGTTTATTAAAGGAAGAGATATCAATTATTGTAATTCCAATTGTAGTTATTCGGGATTGTAATTGTCTTATGAATGCATTTCTCTAAGAAATTGTATTCTTACTCATGTGCTAATATTGAAGACTTGTCCTCAATTTATATTCTAGCTATTTGATATGTTGATCATAACTTTATTTAACCTGAGCAAGTTCATAATTGACTTTCTCCCTAATAATGACCTATGTTTGTTTCAAATTGTTTTGTAAGTACTCCATTAGAATATTTTTTTGGTCAAACTAATCTCTTAACTTATCTAATGACCATAAACTATTTGTTGCAAAATCCCCAAGAGAATATGCTACATGTTTTGTGAATTCAGAGTCGCTTTGTCTTTGTCCATCATATATCATTTTTTTCCTTTAAATAATTATTCCTCCTTTTCATTGAATTTCCCTTCGTACAATATTTTTCCTTTTCTTACTGAAGAAGAAATCTAATGAAGGAATTTATTCTGGTTCAATGGGTGTCAAATCATCTACATTCACTACCTCTTAACCAAGTATCCCAGAGCTTGTTGCAGGAGGAGTTAAAGATGGGATGGGGATTTTAAGTGCAATAGAATCCCCTTGAGAAATAACATCCTTTAAAGGAGTTTCAGTGTTTAAAGTTATATGAGGAAAAATATGTTCATGCTTCATAAAGGCTTCAAACATTGCCAATGTTTCTTGTAAGGTCTTACCTGGTAGAGTTGGCTATGTCATTGTTGTTCCCTTGGATGATATTTCTAGTGTTTTTTCAACTGCCTTAGTTTTAAGTTTAGAAAATTCATGTTTCTTGGGATTGAATGATGGTATCATTTCTGAAATTGGATTACCATTATGAGTAAGAATTTGATGTTCTTGTAAAATAATTTGAAAACCACTTCTCCCGTTCCTTTGGAAATTAATAAAATCTAAGTGTTCTTTGTTAGAAAGATTCTGGAATATGGATATAACTTCATTTTATGATTTTCTCCTCTCAAAACCTCATCAAAAGGTAGATATTCATGAAAATATTTCTTCATATTGAATTAGTACAAATGGTTTTCCACCACTTTGTGTGGATAATGCTTTTTGAATTCAATGGTAGATAATGTAATATCATCTAAGGTTGAAGATTCAACGTTAGTGTGTCCAAAATCTAACAATGAAAATATACCAACCTGTATAGGATAGGGTGGCCATACCCTTTTCTGTGAATCCTTCAAATCTTTGGTGATACCTATAGAAACTTTCTAATTTGCTACCTCCCTTCAAAAAAGTCTATCTGGTAGAAATATGTGTAGAGAAAGAGGGGATGCATAACTACCAAAAACTATGATATAAGAGAAATTCTCTTCAATATACCAATATGCAATTGTACCTAAATTTCCCTTTTTTTGTTCAGAAATCTTGGGAGGATTACCATATAAGACTTCGTGAATTGGAATAACAACATAATGGCAAGTTTCATAAAAATAATCTTTTGCATTTTCCTCCCACATTTTGGGATGATAGATATGTATTTTTTCAGTGACTGTTGGACTCTAGTTCCAATTCATTAGAGGAAATGGGGTTTTGAAACATATAGCATCCATAATGTATGTTGACATGTAAAAGGGACCATGATCTCCTTTAGATTTTTGAACTGTATAAACCTTTATTTGTCTGACCAAATTATTAAAGAGAATCCTTCCCCAATCAAAAGTAAAACCTTTTGCAACTTCATGAATTATAGGGACCCAATCTATAGTGAAATGTGCAGGGTTTTTCTTTCCATACAGTCTACAAATAATTATAGCTACGTACATAATGTGTGCATTGCAAGAAGTAGTAGAATATGTGCCATGACTATCTTCTTTTAAAAAAATTCATTTCCCCACCAAGTTTTAACTATTTCATGGACACTCCTGTCATAATTTGTACATTTATCTTTCTCAAACTTCTTCCCAAATTGTTCATTGTAAACATATTTCATATTTCTGGACAATTTATACATTACTTGGATGTATTCAAGTAGGATCGAGCTCACAATAGTCATTTGATGGTTGTAGATTGTTTTGGTTAGTATATCCACATGGTTTAGAGCCCAGTGTATCATGTATGTATAGGGAAACAATTTTGGCCTTTCTGTGACTTTATGAATCTCTGACTTGGCCACCTCCTTGAGTTTATTTGTGGTTAACACATATTCTCCCTTGCTCGATTCATCTGAAGGGATGGATTTCTGATCTTCCAAAATTTCATTAACTTGCATCCATGATTTGATGTTGTTTGTTAGGTGAGAAATAGTATCTAAATAAATATTTGAATTGGGTTCGGCTCTTATACAGACTGATCTTGGATTTTTGTTGCTTTATGCGACACCATGATTTTCCATCTACAATATTATCTCTTGTAAGAAAACAAGACTTATAAATATGAATGCAGAGACGATATATAGTTATAGATGGGAATAGATAAATGATACAGAGTTTAAATATTTTATAAAAACAAAATACAAGACACTAATTAATTCTATATTTAGACACTAATTAATTTGAATGACATAGTAATCATCGTAAAGATGGAGAATTTATTACCTGGCGGCACTGAACTTAATTCAAATATTTCACACTAATCATGTTTAATTTACCTTAATAATCGTGATTAGTGAAAGTAAGTATTTCGACACTTTGGTGTTCGAGGCTTTGAATAGGGAATGCTAAACATCTCACAAAGGATGAATTCATGGAGTAATAAATTATCTTATTTAATATTTACTTAATTTATCATTGTTTTTTTTAATCCTTCAATGCTTTCAAACCTCGGGACTTGGGAGCTTCACAACTTTGGGACTATTGAAATAAAAAATTTAAAATTATCTCGAAGGCCAGAGTTGAAAATTAGTTATTTACCATTAATAGCACTTGATAAATCATTACTTAACCTTTAATCTACAGTACTTTTTCACTTTGACACTTCTTGGATTCGTTGATAATATGATATCTTGAAGGATAGTATACCGGAGTGATGTAGTGGGATGATGTCACATATGATTATTGTGTCATGAGAATATAGGTGACATGTGTCATCCTGAAATGTGTGAATTATGTGTCCCAAAATGCCCAAAATGAATTCCACGTGTAAAGAATGTCAGGTGGCATAAGACACATCAACCAATTATTTTACTTTATAAAGTAGTATTCCAAAATTTTGGGACTCTAAAGCTTCAAGACTTCGAGGTTAAGAGGACCTTTTAAATTTTTTATCTTATAGTGTCGAAGCATGAATTCCCAAAGTGGAACTTCAAATGGGAATTGTACTTTTGCTTAAACATTTCACAACTTTAAATCCCCAAAATCCCGCAAATATTCAATATCGATAAGCATCACATTTAACGGCTAAAGATTGATCTGCCCTGTCAAAACATAACAAAATTTGAATTAGTGTATAAAATGGTAATTCTAAAGATAAAATTTTATTTATAAATGACAAAAATTAGGAACAAATTAAAAAGGATTCAAAATTTTATTTTTTGTTCAAAATTTTGACTTATGTTCTAATACTCCCTTGCTTTACATTATGGTCTTCTTTAATGATCCCAAGCCAAATTCTTTCTTCGAATCACTAACTACTACTAATTTATTGAGTTATTAAGTGCATACAAGATTCAACAACACATGAAGATCACAATATATTCAAGATGTAGAAGCACAAGCAAAGATCTGACCTTTTTATTATGAGCAATGTAAGATCAATACAATAGATGACCGATCTGGCATAAACCTCAGATGGTCGTACAAGAAATAGATATGAGTTTCTACAAAATGCTCCTGCTAATACAAAATAATGCCTCCAAAGGCGGAATAAGAAATGAATATCAATACAAGTAGATCTGAATGCCAAACTCTCCAGCTGAAGAATGCCATGCTCCAATAGAAGGTTGAAAC
>JZKD02S1074549.1:618707-630851 GCA_000966675.3 Picea glauca
AGACACTTCTTTATGTCTACTTTGTTCTATAAAAATTCAATAATTTGAAGAGTCTCATAAAAGAAGTTATAGTGAAAATGTCAAACTGACCTATTTGAAACTAATCTCAGGACCATTCAGAAACCATAAATTCCACATATCATATATCATAAAGTAAAACAAATCAGCATATATAGGTTTTACCTGAGGTGATTCTATATGTATCCTTTTTTCTGTAAAAATTTCACAATCTGGAGAGTTGCAAAAAAATGCCAAATTGACTTGTTTGAAATTGATTTCAAGAGAATTCAGGAACCCTGGGTTTCATAGGTATTATATCCAAATTTGTAGTGAACAACATATGAAATTATTACCACATGTAAACCATGATCAATCCTCTTCCTATGCAAAATTTGAAGGTCTGAAACATCCTACAAAATAAGTTACAGTGAAAGTGTCAAACTGACTTGTTTGAAGTTGATTTCAAGAGAATTTAATAACCCTAACTTCTATAGGGAATATACATAAAAGTATAGCTAACAAACATGTGAATGTTTTACCACATATGCACCAATATATCTCCTCCATCTCTTTAAAATTCCAAGGTTTGAAACATCCCAAAACATAAGTTATCGCCAAAATTCCAAGATGACATGAAATTGATTTCACAACTCTTATCTTTTGGAATGATATTCAATATTTGCGTATCGATTTTTCTCACACACACTTTCTCTAAAACATTTCTCTTTTTATACTTTTTCATAACCCTTTACAAATGGATATGTCCATTAATTAAATAATTGATTCCCAATACCATGGGAAAATACCTCAAACCCATGGGTTTGAAACCACCATTTCACTTTATACTTTTTCACATGCACCCCTTTTTTAATATATATATATATATATTGGAAATTTTGTGTGTATTGTAATGTCATAATATCACATTAATGACATCATGAAGCCTTTTCCATCAATGACAATAGTTCAAATAATAGTGTAAGAAAAGATGTCTAAGATATTTAAATCACAACTTCCAAACACAAACTAATCTACTAAATGCAAGGTGAAAGCATGCATTTGAAGTAGTTAGATATAATACTCATAAATGTTTTTTCTTACAAATCAACAATGAAAATAGATGGAATTTGAGTTGTTTTCATGGAAAGTATACTCTTTATGAAAGAGTGACAAAAACATACACTAGGGTACTCTGTCTCTGCTATTTTGTAAACATATTTTGACCAATAAAATGGATTTATTATAAATTAACAACATAAATGTTTATTACAATTAACTTGTATTATGTGTATGGTGGACACTACATATTGAAATAATTAAATTTTCAATTAACGACATTAGTGTGGAAGAAGAAATGATGGGAATATCATCTTAAAAACTAAAAACTCATTTATTTATTGATTTCACTACTTATGAGACACGAGGGTTTATCTTAATATTTAAGATATATTATAATTGAAGAGAACACCAATGGTATTTTTTCTTACAAACCACATTAGTAACCTAGTTGCTAGTTAAAATTACAGTATATCTAGAAGATGTTGACGGGCAAAATTGACTGTCCGTCAACTGAGAGAGTGGAACCGGTCCGGGGTTGTCTAATAACCCAAGCCGTTTGGGATGAACCACCCTGACGGGTTTAGCGGCTCCGTTGGCCGATCTAAGGTTCTAGGAAAACCAAAGAGAAAACTAATCTAAACTAACTAAACTAATTAAAACAAGTAAAACAAAATAAACTAACATAAAACTAAATAAAACAAACTAAACTAACTAACAATAAATAAAACAAACTAATACTAACTAATCTAACTATTAAACAAACTAACTAATCTACTATCTATATATACAAACTACTAACTAATACTATACTAACTACTATCTGAAATATAAGTTATCTACAAAATATAAAATATTCACAAAATACAGATTTAAATAAAACCTGGAAAACTCATTTGCAATCTTCCCTAAGACAGAGAAAGGTATTTCTTTTTTTATTTTATAATTTTATAATCAAGAAATAAAACTTACTGAAATTAAACAATCTAATATACTAATTCTACACATATATCTAACTAAACTTATATCTAAACTAAACTACAAATGACAAACTGACCTGGAAATGCTCCAAATTTGTCCTGTGTAAGATGACTTCGAAGTTGGTCGGAGGAAGGAAAATCGCACCGGATGATCCAGAAGCTTCTCGTAAACGATAGGCTGCACTTCTCTTTGAGTTATTTACAGGACAAACAAGACATAAAAAATCATAACAATTATATGATTTATAAATTTCTGCAATAAGTGAAACCTGTTATGCAAAAACTTATACTTAATAATTCAACTTATGAAGAAGAGAAATCTGTCATTCACAAACAGAATCAAGTAATTGCTATGTTTTTTAAATACTGGAAGAAATCAGATATGGATTATATTGATTAAATTATATCATTGGAAAAAGACTAAGATAGCTAAAGTAGTCATTAACCAAATGCAAATTGATACACATGAACATAAAACAAAATATTGATATTATGAAAAGCTAAAGTTGTAGCAGAATATCAAATTTTGTCTCAGTCTGTATTAAAATTCCATATCCTTGTTCTCCCATGAATGAGGATGATTATTACAAAAAATAATAAGTATTTATCAGTTTCTCCACAGGGTAAAACCTCCCTGTGGAAGTTATCAAACTGTTTACAAAATCTGGGAAAATATTCCCAAGATCAACTAAACTAGGAAACTAAAATGAAATCAAAATATCCAAATATCCTCTAAATTGTCCATCAAATCCCATGCAATTTCAAATTCACCTGAAACAGGTCAGAAATAGACAAGTTAGAAAGATATTTTATTAATAAAATGATTAAAATTAAATTCTATAGACTTAGCTACAGAATCATCTGATTCTGTAGCTAGTCTAATATAAGATACAAGATCAGAATTGAAATTAAATCAAATCTTTTTAATAAAATCAAATTGAATTAAAAACCAACAGTCATTTGAAAATGAATCATTTCATTTGAAAATGTTATATCATTTGAAACCAAATAGAATCAAAATCCAATAACCGAATAGAGAGATAGGCATACTCTGTTTCGATTGTTATCATAAATCGGGTAGACAGAATCAGAATCAAACAGTTTTTGAAAATCGTTTCATATCTGATTTGAAAGTAATGCAATCAAACAAATCGCAGACAAACGTTGTATTTTCCAACAACAAGAGATACGATCAGATCGAAACAAAATCATTTTAAAATTATTATAGCTGTCATGAAATCAAAAGATTTACGCCACAAGTAGATTAATTCAAGCAGGTGCGAGAATCAACTCATATAAAATCGTAACCAGATCAATTTGACTTTGATCAGAATCATAATAGAATCGTCAGAAGTGATAATTGGTTATCGCAAAATGGGCAAATAAAGTTGAACGAAATCATTAATTTCAAACGAATCATGACTGAGTTTAACATAGAAATAAATCGTGAATCCAGATATAACCAATCTCGTTCTACAAATCAAAATCAAGCAGAGCATCCGTTGCAATACAAATACAACTCATAACATGGTCGAGCTAATAGTACTTCAATCAATGTGAATTAACTGGCTGGGTTTTAGCATAATCGTTATGAATTAAATCCATTCCATGATTTGTGCGTGTTTGTATAGGCTTAAATAAAAAGCAATGTTTCCGAAGAAACAGAGTCACATTGGAAACGATCCGAATCGTATTCCTGTTCTTTGAAGGTCATATGGCATAGAAAACCGTAACAATTAACCTCATCAAAATCGTTGCCAATCATAGCGTATGAATTATAACGAAATTGAATCGAAATGTGATTGTATTCTAAATTGAGTATGAGAAACATTTCCTATCTAGAATAGATACAAACAAATTCGATTGACAGCGAAGCATCCATTTTAACTCAATCAAACAAATCAAATCCACACTAATATCAATCAAATCGATAAAAATCTAAGAGAAGATAAACTGGGAATGATTGGAAAAACGAAATTCCATTTACTCAAAGCAAGTCATATACATAGAATGCACACAATATAATAGAGCCATTCAATGATGTGAACATAGTTGTTTGAAACTGAAATCAAATCATTATATAAATCTAGATTATTTACAAAAACAAATGATATCAAAACATATCTGTGTAGCGATGAGGCTGCTCACTTATGCCATCTTGGAATTTACAACAACCGTGGTTGATTCCACGCTTTTAAACAGGATGGAGCCGTTCGTCTTTTGTTTTTTATCCGTTGCTTGTAGCTTGGTATTTTGACTGGTAAGTTTTGCAATCTGGTCTTCTAGTGAATAAATCTTTGACTGCAGTATCGGAACATCAATATAATATCACTCTAACCATGAATTGCATTGATCACAGGGTGACACTGTGGGTATAGACAGAGCAGGAGAGGGTCTGGACAAATGACCGAGGGTTTCACAAGGCAATTCAATACCCGGGTAGTTAGGATCGTCCTTTAGGAAGGGGGGTAGGTTTGATACAAAATAAAATGAGGGTTCGGCACACAAACCTTGTGAATATGGGTATTCGCTAGCCAAGAAACGCTCCACTTCTGAATCAGAGTCCTCACTCAACACGATAGGGTTTGGCTCGATAGGGGGTTTTGGCTTGTTCCTTGCCATTCATGAAATCAAACGTGCATTCCTTTTCCCTTTAACATTTGTAGTGAGGTTTTCCTTGGGCTCTTTTCTCATAGGCTTAATAGTCTCAACACTCTTAGTCAAAGTGTGGGGTAAGTCAATAGGAGGGTCAGTCGAGGGCTTAGGCAGAAGGATATGGTAGGGCACTCGAGGTACAACCTTGACCTCACTCACTACAGGTTTGTCAACCTATGTAGGGTTCGGATCCTCGAAACCATTCCGAGCAACGAAATTGCTCCAACTATCCCCGTGTAGACTCAAATGACAGACAATGATAAGATTAACCATCCCGTAATGAAAAAAGGCTACTATCAGCCTGGTGTCTTTTGTACTTCTTTGACATTTTATACAGGCTACGATGCAAATAATAGGGCATATTGAGAGAGTATGCCATGAAAGCCATAAGAAAACGCAGGTGGTGGAGGAACACAAGTCCGTATTAACCTTCGCAGGTCACAAACTACTTGATTATCATTAACAAATCGTGCCAACATTGTTTAAGCATAGTTATGGGCATACCTCTATCACAGGAGGTGATTTTGCACGAGTGAAACAACAATGTCCACAAAACTTCCTCGACCTTGCAATTCTTAAACCAACGCTGTCCAGAGATAGATAACCCTGTGGCTGAGCTGATGAACTATTCATCAATCTCTAACTGTACATCGCCTACCTTGGCTCGACAGCCATCGAAAGTCATGGAAAATTGTCGAGCTACACAAATGTTAAAACCCTTGAAACGTTCCACGAAGGTAAGTCATCCATTGTCTGCCAAGTCTTGGCGGGCATTGTCAAACATTAACAGGGCTTGGTTGCCATTGGGTTAAACTCGCACAACTGGTGCCATGGAGATGAATGCACGATAAGGGAAGGGTTTGAGTTCATCGACACATAGTAACAGAGCTACCCGAACCAACAAAAATGAATCGAGCCAAAAGGGGTAAGCATAAATGCACGCATGCGAAGGTGGTGGAGTCTGCCATGCATAATATTCATTACCCAAGTACAACCGTGAAATTTCATAGTTGTTTATTCCATAATAATAGTTCAACCATTAAGCCATGTGTACAACCAATCAAATCCACTGTGTATACCAATACATGCCAATACTATGCCATAGTGTTTAAACATCCGACATACAAATCAATTATGCGCCAATGTATATAATCAAAAGTTTAATCAAAGTGTCAAACAAATTCATATAATCAACTAGCCAACGGTTATGAAAAGATTATCATAAGGATTATATCATATATATATAAAGAATTTAATCAAAGCCCTATGTATTTCATAGAATCAATGATCAGGCAAGTCACATGAAGTGCAAATCCAAATGCTCAATGTCTTACAAATTCAACAGAACCAAGTTATATAATCAATCGAAGTATGAGAACCAACCAAAGGCTATTTCCAATCGTGTAATGATCAATAAAAGGTAAGCGCAATAGGCATAATGACAAAATAAATATACGCAGTTCAGATAATAATCGGAATGTGACTTCGAAAGGGGAAGTTTTCATGCTTACATTCGTGAAAACTCAATGAAGACAAATGTCTAAATGTCGCAAGAAATGAAAGTGTCGTTAATTTGGAAAAATGCGACGAAAACTTGATATTCGCAAGACATAGGTGTAGGAACCTTAGAGGATCATAGAAAAAAGTGAATTGGCTGCCAACAATGGAGACACACTGGTAGAAGCAGTTATCTCTGCAAAAGGTAACAAATTCAGATTAAGACATCAAAGATAATTTCAACTCAAAAATAACAACCAGAAAATCGTACAAACATCATCGTTAACCATCTTTTCTAGCATTGTTTCAAAAGATGAAAACCAATAACAGTCTTAAGATCAGCAATTCATGATATTAAAGATAAAATCTTCAATACTGTTGGCATGGCCACTGCTTCCAGCAAGCGTCCATAGCCTCGACATGGTTGTCATTTAACCCACTCTGATATCTGTATCCTGTCAAGAAGTTCTAGATCAGAATAAAGGACATTAAAGAGGTTTCTTATATTTTTTGCAGATTTTCATGTACCCAACATTGCTTCGCTGCCAGCGGGCCTGTTCAGTACCCTGACAAAGTTGTCTTGGCGCCATGCATGCATTTACCCGCTGCCAGTAGACCTGTTCAGTATCTCGGTGGGTTTACAAGAACTTCCTACAACTCTTATTAATAATTTTATTTTGTTTTTCTTTTATAGATATATATCTGAGCGGGGTGACGCTGAAAATATTGATATTTTAGCATATTTTTTAGACCTCATCAGAATTTTTTAGCACTGTCCTTTATTTATTTCCAGAAATGTTTTATTTACAAAACAACTTCCTACGACAGGGAGACATCTTTTGAGTCATTCATTTATGGAAAAGGGATAGCGTAAAAAGATAATAGATGATCATGACTAGCTTTGCTCAGAGATTGAAATCAGTAAACTTCTTTCAAACAACAAAGTTTTCCAACATAGATATCAATTTCAGCAATATATCATTGATGTTTGTAAAAAAATTTCAGAAGTTATTTCAGCGAAGAAATTTTTCTATCGTCTTTGTCTGAATAGCTCAGTGTACAGGTATGTGTATGTCTAAAACACAAACTGATCAATTCAAATCAAAATAAAAAAAACAAAAGCAAACGAAAAAGAAAACAAAAGAAAAAATGTATACATAATATACAAGGGTAGTTATCAAGAAAAGTATTTTTTCAGGGCTTGGCCATTCACCAGATAGGTGTCAAGCTACCCTTCAAGATTTTGAAATTGAAAGGAACTAGGACCCAATTTTTCAGCAATTAAAAATGGCCCAACCCATAAATTTTGAAATTTGGTGTGCTCACCCTTTCCTTGGTGTGGTTTGTCCCATTTTAAGACGAGATTGCCTACTTCAAAATTCCTATCAAAAGCAGAATTAGAATCGAACCAACTTTTAATAAATTGTTGATGTTGATCTAACTTATGTTTAGCTTGGGCTCTTACTTCTTCCAACTTCATCTAAGCGTTAATTCGGTTTTCTAAAGGGGCACAATCTTCTTCTTGGACTTTTTGCAACAACTGAAGCGAAGGAAGAAGAATGTGAGGTGGCAGAATTGCTTCTCTGCCATAAACGAGAAAAAAGGGGGAGTTACCTATAGAGGCTTTGGGTGTTACCCTATCATCCCACAGTGCATTCAGCAGTGCATTGTGCCAGTTCTTTTGATTTTCAGCCACAGTTCTCTTGATAATTTTAATCAAGTTCTTGTTTGTTGATTCTGCTAAGTCGTTGCCCTGGGGGCAGTAACTAGCAGAATACTTCATATTTATTCCTTTCTCCAAAGAAAACTCACTCATCTCAAGAGAATAAAAGTATGAAGCGTTGTCAAAGACTAGATAGTCAGGGATGTCGAAACGGGTGATAATATTCAAGTTTAGACCATCTTAGCGCAGCAGCTTCAGACCATCGTGTAAAGTAGTTTGTGGCTGTCACAATATACTTGTGTTGTTGCAAGGATGGAGGGTTAACTGGACCTATGATATCAAGGCCCCATTCTTGGAAAGGAGAATCTACCGAAACGGATTGCAAGGGAAAGGTTGGTTTCTGTAACCGCCCTGATGCTTTCTGACAGATGATACATTTACGACACAAGGCATGGGCGTCCCTAAAAAGTGTGGGCCAGTAATAACCAGCTCTTAAAACCTTATGAGCAGTGGTGTCGCCACCGAAGTGACCACCATTTTCTTTTTCATGCAACTCAAGCAAGACTTTTTCTGCTTCGTCTTTCTCGAGACAGCGCATCAGTACACCATCAAAATTCTGACGAAATAATATATCGTTAACTAGATGAAAGGAGGCAGACTTTAGTCTTAACGCTCTTCTCTTGGAGGGTTCAAGGTGACGAGGTGCTGACCCATGTTCAAGACATAATCTAATATTGTTGTACCAAGGACTAACGAGGTTTTGTATGCAACAAATCAAACTTTGATCGCTTTTTCCTAGGTTTGACGTATCATTATTTTCATGTTGTCCTGTTTCTGAATCAACAACTAATTTACACAACCCTTGGCCTCTCACAATCTGAGCTGGGGTGATCTCTAAGTCATATGCCTACAAGGAGGTGACCCAATTTTCTCTCTTCTCTCCTAACTCTTTCTGCACTAACAAGTTCCTTACGGCAGGGTAGGGGATAATGACTTTCGTCCTTGACTTCAAAAGATAGGACCAGAAATGCTTAATTTCTTTGAAAACAACGTAGGCTTTCCGATCAACTGCTGGGTAGTTAAGTTCAACACCTTTGAAAGGAGATCTCATAAAGGCGATGGGTACTTCGTTGTTCTCAGAATTCTTCTGAGTTAGGACTGCGGCATAGGAACGATCAGAGGCAAAAGTATAGAGTGTAAAATCTTAAGAGAAGTCAGGGCTCATGAGAGACAGAGCGTCTATAATGGCCTTATTTATGGAATTAAAAGCTTGATTTTCTGTGGGTCCCCAGTGATACTGGGTGTCTTTCTTAATCAGGTTCTATAGAGGCCTGACCATTTCGGAGAAGCTGGGGACAAATATTCTCACGAAGTTAATCTGGCCTAGGAAAGACTGAATGGATTTCTTGGATGTAGGTGGGGGAAGTTTATCGATGACTTGAGTCCTCTCGGGGTCAATAATCATTCCTTCACTAGACACAATGAATCCTAGTAGTTTACCCTGTTCTACTGCAAAGATGGACTTTTTGGGGTTCAAGGAGATGCTGTATTTACGACATCGTAGCAGAACGGCTCGTAAGTGAGCTAGATGATCGTCTTTGTTTTTAGAATAAATGGTCACATCATCCAAGTAAACTATGACGGAGTGATTTATTAAGCCTCAAAAATCAATTTCCATTGCTCTCTGAAAGGTAGCACCAGCATTAATCAATCCAAAGGGCATTTTGCGATAAGCATAAGTGCCCCACGGGGTACGAAAGGTAGTTTTGAGTTGGTCTGGTGGAGACATCAGGACTTGGTTGTATCTGGAGAAACCATCCAATAAAGATAGCCTCTCGGAACTAGATACCTGTTGTAGGATCTGTTCCATGGGTGGGATAATATAGTTGTCTTTTTCATACGCTCTATTGAGGTTTCGGAAATCGACGCAAAGTCGAATTTCCCCGTTTTTCTTCTGAACTGGGACAAGGTTGGACACCCATTGAGTGTGCCTAACAGGAAAAATTATTTTAGCACTTAGGAGCTTATTCAATTCTTTTTTAATGGTCGGTTCTAGTTTAGGGTGCATTTTCCTCAGTTTATGTTGGAAGGGTAAGGTTTGGGGCTTCATCGGGATGACATGCTGTATGATATTAGGATCGAACATTTTGAGATCATTGTATGTCCATGCAAAGACATCCTTAAATTCTTTAAATAATTTAACAAAAGAATCTTTTTCTTGTCTAGAACATCCCAAGCCTAGATTAATACACTGAGGATTTTCACTAGTTCCTAAATTGACTTTTTCATAATACAATGAGGAACTATTGGTTTTACAATTGACCGTCTTTTTAAATTTATCTTCAAAATCATAAAACTTCTCTAATCTAACTATGGATTTGGGTATGGAATTTACCATGTCCGATAGTGTTTCAGGAGATTTCAGAACAGGTATTACCGTAAAATCGTGCAAATTGTCGTCGTGCGTGCATTCATCTATCACTGCGCCTTGAAAGGTTTCTTCCATGTGAAAAAATTTAATGATCCGCTGATCATCGTCAAATACTCTCCAGTTTGTGATATTGTTAGGAACAGATGGTCGAAACAATAGCTCGACAGAGAATGCGTTTGGGGATAAGCCTTCTGCAAGAAGAAGTTTAGAGGCTACATTAGCTAGTAGATTTTCTTCAGCATTATTTAGTCTAGGAATGGAATTTATATTGAAAGAAGAAAATTTATTCATTAAGCTCCATACCTCAGACTGGTAACTTTTGAGATGTGGGGAAAGACAATGTATAGAGTCTCTTACCTGTCTAACCACTATTTCAGAGTCGCCAAATACAACCAGGTTTTGAATGTTCATATCCAGAGCTTTTCTGAGACCTTGCAGTAAAGGCTCATATTCTGCAGTATTGTTAGTACATTCAAATTCTAGTCTACAAGCCATTAATGTCTTGTTACCTGCCGGATCGATAATGATGCAGCCTGCTCCAACTCCTTCTTTAGACTTGGAACCATCGAAATATAGAGACCAAATTTGGTTTCCATCGGGCACATGGGACTGTTGCATAGAAGCTGTTGGTTGCATGTATGCTACGATCTCGGACTGTTGTTCTGGATTGTTGATAGGTGAGACCTCAGGCATGAAATTGCTGAAGAAGGTGTCCATCCCTTGGACTTCGGGTGAATCAACAGAAGGTGTATATGGTTCATTAGGATCGTTCGAATCTGTGACCGTGAACTTAAGGTAACGCTCACGATTCACTCTGATCTTGTTAGGCTTACCATTCTCTGGAAGCCATAAGTGAGACCAGTCCATCGCAAAGTAACCATGCAGCTGCTCCGACCAGTCCCTGCTCAAAAATAGACCATACACTTCTGGAATATCCACAACGATTATATCAATAACCTGATGAACCTTTGGGTTAGACGATAATCTAATCAATACATTTTTTAGTTCGCCTATAACTTTAACATTTGTCTGATCAAGTTGTATGATTTTCAATGTAGATGGTTCCACTTCAGCGTTAATCTTTTGGCAGACATTCCAAGGCATCACATTAGATGACGCTCCTGAGTCCACCATACAATTATGCACATTTCTATTGAAAATATCGAAAGTTAAAAGAAAAGGAGGTACAGTATCGCGAGTACTAAGAGTAGTAGATTGTGGCTTTTTACTTGCAATTTGTAAGGTTACTTTATCTACATTATTTACATTATTTACATTATTTACAGGGGTTGCAGGAAGGCTTCCTTTATCTCGAGGATCAGGATTATTTTTAGTGGAAGTCTTCTGCAGAAATTTTCTGTGTACAACCTTGTTACCAATTGAATTACCATTCTTGTCGTTCTATGAAATATTTTGCAACATTTTTTGTAACAAAAATGGAAACTTCAACAACTCATAAATAGAAATGTTAGGCCTTAATTTTTTAAGATCTTCAACAATATCATAATCTAATTTAGGGCTGACATGGCTCTGTTTAGTTTCTACTGATTTAGATGGCTTTGGAGGTGAAGTTGTAGTGTTCTCGGTAGAAGAATTGTTTGTTGTCTTACTCCTAGTGTTATAAGGGTGAACAGTCTCGAAGTTAGCTTGAAATATGTTGTCCGAGAAGTGTCCAAAAATGTTTTGAGAAGACTCTTCTTCTTGAACTGTTTCCTGTTCAACTTCCTCCTGAGGGATCTCAGGGGGCATCAAGTTATCTTGGGCTTCTAGAATTGTTTGAAGAGAACATTGCAAACTTTCTAGATTAAGGCCTTCGGGGGTTGGATTAGGTCAGTTGGTAGGAAAAGGCTTTCGGAAAGGGG
>JZKD02S1074549.1:640371-652292 GCA_000966675.3 Picea glauca
AAATCACTCCTTAAATTACTCCTAGGGTTCCTAGATCCCCTCTCATGCTTTTAATCACTTTCCTAAAATGAAGTTTCTGAATTTTAGTAACTCCTTAAATGCAGATTCCTTTTTTTCTTTTTACTCTATGTCCCCTACTTTCCAATATTAAGTTTCCCTTATTTCTAGTTTCCTTATTTCCATTTTTATTCTTCTCTTTTATTATTATTTTATTATCATTTAAACCCAAAAGATAAATGTGGATTTTTAATCTTTTCAAGATATATATATATTTTTTTATTCCTAGCTTTTATACTCCCACACTTTAATAATAATAAAAAATTCATCTTTATCATTTAAAAGCCAAGGGTTTCGCTTAATTTATTTCCCCCATTACTTTACCCCCTTTACTTTTAAGAAGACTTTAACTAACACCTAGGTGGGTTTTAGTTTACGCCGTAGGTTTATTTTTGTAGGATCTTTTCTTAGGGCTGGTCAAATTTATCTTAGAGATGTTTTAATTTAGGTTTTGATTTGAACAGGGCGACAATTTAATTAGGGGAGTCATTTTTTTTATTTTTTTTAATTTTATCAGGCGTTAAGGTCTAGGGTCATCTAGGCTGTCTCATCCTCATCATCAATGCGACGTGCCCTTCAAGACGCACTACATGCTCCAAGGGTTGCACTCGCCTTGTTTGCTTCGGTTGCGCGACGTGCCCTTCAGGATGCATCACGTGCTCCAAGGGTGCCACTCGCTGATTTTCATTTCTTTGCACGACGTGCCCTTCAGGATGCACCACGTGCTCCAAGGGTGCCACTCGCTGGCTTGACGGATTGGTAGACTCTATAACCCCTGGAGTCAACACTCCGCCAGGTGATCTTGTGGGAGACTAAGGGCTCTAAGGAATAATGCCCCCGCCTTATTGCGTTCCCCTTAGAATCATCGTGAGCGGCTGTCGCAGTCTTCCCCCATGACATCGTGGATCCTCTCGAACTAGGTAATCGTTAACCTACAGTTCGAGCCACGACGGGAGTGCTAGTAGGTTGTGGTAGGGATGTTGTCCACACCCCTCCCTCAATCTCTCTGGAACTCATGTGTGGCCCCTTTACTCCATATGTGAGTCTGGTCGACAAGCTATCGTCAGCCTGCATCATCAACCATAATGTCAGATCATGTCAACAACATATCATAAAATCAATAGCATATCATCAAAACAAATCAATATCACCGTAAATGAAACAACTCAAATAGCCCACTCCCTGACTCAATCAGGAGTCCAAGGGAGTTCCATCGATGCCTCTGCATCCTCAAGGTCCGAGACCTTGCACACTCAATGAAACTGAGTCAGCAGCACCTGTCTACACCAAAGTAGTAAAAACATCCTATAATATAACTTAACGCATCATAATGAAAGAAAAAGTTTTATCATCATAAAAATCCAGATCACTTGCGAGAAAGTGTCCTCAAATAATAAGTTTGGTAAGTGCTCCAGAGTGGGATGTTACACATACCTCTATCACAGGAGGTGATTTTACGCGAGTGAAACAACAATGTCCACGGAACTTCCTCGACCTTGCAATTATTAAACCCAACGTTGTCCAGAGATAGATAACACCATGGCTGAGATGATGAAATCTTCATCAATATCTAACTATACATCACCTACCTTGGCTCGACATCCATCGCAGTTCATGGCAAACTGTCGAGCTATGCAAAGGTTAAAACCCTCGAAATGTTCCACGAAGGTAAGCCATCTACTGTCTTCCAAGTCTTGGCGGGCATTGTCAAACATTAACAGGGCCTGGTTGCCATTGGGTTCAACTCACACGACTCATGCCATGGAGCTGAATGCACGGTAAGGGAAGGGTTCAAGTTCATCAACACACAGTAACAGAGCTACCCGAACCAACAACAATGAATCGAGCCAAAAGGGGTAAGCATAAATGCACGCATGCGAAGGTGGTGGAGTCTGCCATGCATAATATTCATTACCCAAGTACAACCGCCAAATTCCATAGTTGTTTACTCCATAATAATAGTTCAACCATTAAGCCATGTGTACAGCCAATCAAATCCACTGTGTATACCAATACATGCCAATACTATGCCATAGTGTTTAAACATCCGACATACAAATCAATTATGCGCCAATGTATATAATCAAAAGTTTAATCAAAGTGTCAAATGAATTCATATAATCGACTAGCTAATGGTTATGAAAATATTATCATAAGGATTATATCATATATATATATAAAGAATTTAATCAAACCCCTATGTATTTCATAGAATCAATGATCAGGCAAGTCACATGAAGTGCAAATCCAAATGCTCAATGTCTTACAAATACAACAGAACCAAGTTATACAATCAATCGAAGTATGAGAACCGATCAAAGGATATTGCCAATCATGTAATGATCAATAAAAGGTAAGCACAATAGGCATAATGAAAAAAGAAATATCTGCAGTTCAGATAATGATCGAAATGTGACTTCGAAAGGGGAAGTTTTCATGCTTACAGTCGTGAAAACTCAACGAAGACAAATGTGTAAATGTCGCAAGAAATGAAAGTGTCGTTAATTTGGAAAAATGCGACAAAAACTTGATATTCGCAAGACATAGGTGTAGGCAGCTTAGAGGATCATAGAAAAAAGTGAATTGGCTACCACCAGAAGATTTATATCAAAGTTGTCAAAAAAAAATTGTATTAAAAGATTCATAGCTGTAACATCTTTTTTTTAATCCCGTAATTAATTATGTACTGTAAATACAATGTAAGGTTGTGGGCCCCACTATGTAATATGTAAACGTTGTATATCATAATAATAAAATAAAATATAACGTTGGTTGTAGATGGGAACAGTCGGATTAATGGGGGGATTAGTTTCCACAAGAAAGGGGGGAGTCTAAGGCATCTAAGAGGTAATTATCCATGTGTATTAATCCCAACCCACATTCTAAAATTATTAGTGTATGAACCTTCTAATTTCATTTTGAGTGTATCAAATCCTCAATTATTAAACACATGTAAGAGGGTAGGTTTCAAAATTAACTTCACATAGTTATTGAGAGCATGGGGATGAGTACAATCAACATTAAAGAATACAACATTCAATGTGCATGGGTAAAAGGAGAATTTGAACGGGTATTTTGGGAATTTTTTTATAATATGGTTTTTGGGACAACAAGGGAGGAGTGAGTGTTAGAGTTTGAAGGAATCGCTAGTGGGTGCTATGGGAAGCTTGTTGGAGCTATAAATTCTTGAAGAATTCATTTGTTCGGCATGTAGAATGATATTTATATTTGAGAAGTTACCATAAAGAAGTGAGCTTGTTGTTGTGATTTTTCTTGTTGCAGTTGTAAGCCCCTCGAGTCTCCAGCAAGAGATACTCCTATCCAAACTATATTAGATTCCTGTAGAGAATTGGAAAGGCCCAAGGGACTACATACAAAGAAGGGGGGTCCCATTCCTTGGGTTGTGTAGGTTGAGGGGAAGAGAGATTGTAGATTTGGATAGTTGTACAAAAATCACCTTTTTATGGATTATATTGGGACATGAGAGACATACTTTATTGTGGATTCATAGCCCTAGTTTGGGGGTGAATTGTTGCTAATATTTGGAGCAAAAAATATATGGTTGGGTAGACTTTCCATCATTTGTAGTTGGTTTCACATCTATTGATAAAAGATAAGTTTGTTTATCTCTATTTCATTGTTTTAATCATGAGTTTTATTTTTTGTGCATGTTACTCTATTTTTTCACATGAATTGATGTTGTTGTGTGCATATAAATGGAATTGCATGCTTTTTTTTTCATTTTTTCTTCTTGTAGAGTGTGTTTTTATCTTGCTATATGAATTTAGTTTAAATAAGTATCCAAAAATATTTGTTGGGCTTAAATGTGGAGGCACTAGAAATTAGTATCATAGCTTTGATTGAAACATAACTTCTACATGGTTATGCTATAGTATAACAAGGTTCAATGTGTGTGTACAATTGGGTGAAAAATAACTTTTTACCTCCATATAGAATTGAGTCAAGGCCTTAAATTTTGACTTTTGAATGATGGTTATTGTTGTGTGGAGGTTTATTTGGACCCTAAATGGCCAGATACAACCACTAAGGGGTTTATTTAGCCTACAGATTCAAGTACACAAGTTCGAGAGTTCAAAAATATGGACAATTGGCTATGTGTGGAATTTGTTTTTTACTGATACAATGTATATTGGTGAAGGAATATCTTCTCAATTTTCTGAAATGTCAACAAGGAAAGAAGATATTTGGTTGAAACATTGGTGAAAAAAATATTCTCAAGTCACCAAAACATTGCCAAGGAAAGAAGACATTTTGTTGAAATGTCAACAAACAAATATCTTCTCAAGTTGTCGAAACATTTATGAATAAAGAATACATTTCAACGAAACATTGAAAAAGAAATATCTTTTCAAGTCATTGAAATGTTCGTGAAGAAGAAATATATTTCTTTGAAACCTTCTCGAAAAAATATATTCTCGAGTTGTTGAAACATTGGTGAGGAAAGAAGATCTTTCATCGAAACATCGATGAAAAATATCTTCTCGAGTCACGAGAATGCCAATGAATAAATAAGATATTTCATTGTAACATCGACAAATAAAGATGTGTGATGTCCCTTTCTAAGTGATTACTCCAGGTGGATATTTTATTATCCTTACAGAGTCCTATATGTTATAAAAAACAAAGAAAATGGGGTCAAGGTGGTTATTTGATGTCACTTAGTGATGTAGACCCGCTATCCCTCCTAAGGGTTGGGCGACCTCCCGGTCAGGATCTTCTGATTCTGGAGCCGAAATGGCTCTTTTGGTTCCGAACTGGAACCCTTCAAAAAATTACACAGGTCCCTTACAAATGCTCAGTTGGCTTTTTTAGGCGCTAATCATGAGCTCCCACAGTGCGCGACCAAGGGCTGTGATCAAGTGCCAAGTCGAAAAGGCACTTATCGGGGACCGAGACTTCTCGAGTCAAGTGTCATGTCTTCTAGTCTCTCGAACCTCTGGTAGCCGAAATGCCGAAATGGTCTCGTGCTCACTCCTTTGGGATTTCATGTTTCATGAAATCTAGATGTAAGGGATATCCTTTCTCTTTAGAACCTCCGGTCGCCAAAAAGCTGAAATGCCTGACACCTCTCGATTTCGGGATTTCACATTTTGCAAAATCAAGATATAAAGAGTATCCCTGCTCCTTGGAGTCTCTGGTTGCTGAAAATCCGAAATGACCCGATGCCTATTCCTTTCTGGGATTTCACGTTTCGTAAAATCAAGATGCAAGGAGTGTCCCTGCTCCTTGGAGTTTTCGGTCATCAAAAAGCCGAAATGACCCAGTGCCTATTCCTTTTCGGGATTTCACGTTTCATGAAATCAAGATGCAAGTGGATGTCTCTACTCCTTGGAGTCCCATTTGCTGAAAAGCTAAAATGTCAAAATACCCTGGTGCCTGATCGACGGTCCTGGTCGATTCGCGAATTCGCGATTTGGAATCCTGAAAGACAATATCCCCTGCCTTTTCAACTCACGGTCCCCGAAATCCCAAAATGAACATCGAGAAACTCTCACTGCTAACCTCCTCGCAGATACACCTTATCCAACAGCCTATAGGGTTTCAGTATTCCTCCTCGAGAATTTTCCACTGTCCGTTCGGTTCTCTGAATTCTCCTCCTAGATCTATGCAGGGTTAAAGCCTGTGCTCCTTCCTTCAATCACACGGTCTGTAGGTATTTCCACTGCGATCCAACACTTGACGATGTTCTTCCTCCTGATCTTTTACTCGTTTTTGACTTAGAGGATTTTCTAAGTATGCGAAGACTCGGTCTTCACTCCTCCCAGGGAATGGGTTCCTGGATCCTGCCAACACTTCCGAAGTGTTATCCCTCCTGAACTTTTTCTGGTTCATATTCTGACTCCCACACACTCCTTGCACCTAAGGGAGTTAGATAAATCAGATCCACAGTGTTTTCTCTCTGACTTGATGCACACCTTGCAAAGCTCCTATTGAAGAGAAAAAAATTCCACAACATTTCTCTCTGGATCAATGCACACCTTGCAGAGCTCCTAATGAAGAGAAACAATTGAAACTGGGAACAATTCACAGTTCCATTCACTTGTTTACAAAACAAAAAATAACAGGAAAATACACACAACCCAAGAACAACACATTTGGATCAATTTTCCATTCTTCTCTATTCATCAATGCCCACTGGCTACTAAATACACACAAAATACAGTAGATCCAAAAACTGAGCTCTTTTTCTCACTCACAGTTTTCTTACAGATGATTTCTCTATATTACATATTTCTCCTCTCTTTCCTCTCTTTTATCTACCGCTAACTGGGCTTACAAACTTTTTCATAACTCAAAATGTTCCTAGGGTTTCCCCTGCTACTTGCCTACTCTAAAACTTATCCTACATTATCTTAGTCTAGTCGTATTCTAGAGCCGAAGTGGAAACTTCTGCTCTATTTACAATTTCAAAAACTTGCTTCAAAGGGAAAGACCCAACACCGGTTCAAGCGTGCCTCCAAAGGTGAATTTCGGCACTGTGTGGAGGTGGATCCCGAAATATTTTGTGACTGCTCACGTTGAAGTTTCGAAGGAACTCTCACGTGTTGGGTGTTCCCACCTCTGCGTGCTTGCCAACGATGCTCCTACATCATACTCCCCTTGACAAAAATTCATGGACTCCTGTCCATGAGCTCCCCTATTTACATTCCCTGCTTCTAGATAGCAGCTTCATTTTACCAACTAGCGTCTTCTATTGGGAATCCTTTCCATTTGACCAAATACTCAAAATAAGTCTTCCTCTTGGTCGTCTTTCCAATCCTCTGATCCAAAATCTTCTCCATCTGTAGCTTCTCTTCCACAGGCATCTGCTTCTCCCATTGAATCTTTCCTTGATCTTCTGATCCTTCTGTGTTGTCTTTCCTATAAGGATACAAGTCTGAAACATTGAATATGGGTGAAATTCCCACACCATCTGGCAGCTCGATCTCATAGTCGTTTGCATCAAAATTCCTCAAGATCTTATAGGGTCCTATCTCCCACTTCAAATTGAAGTTCCCTGTGATGTTGATCATCTCTGTGTTTGTATTTCTGATTAGAACTCTGTAATTGTTCTTTGATCTGACCATGGAGTCTCTGCATCTCAGCAGTAAAATCCTCTGCTCCAGCGCTTCTGATCTCTCCATGATCCAAGTCTCTTAACTTAGACACTCCCCTAGGTTTCATTCCATAGAGTATTTGGAATGGGATCCTTCCAATGCTTCTATTTGGTGAGTCATTGTATCCAAATTATGCTTGTGGAAGAATCTGATCCCATTGGTTACGATGTTCAGTAACCAAAATTCTTAATAAGTTCCCCAAACTTCTATTTAGCACCTTAGTCTGACCATATTTCTAAGGGTGATAAGTTGAGCTGAAGGAAAAATCTATCCCCATATTCTTCCACAATGTCCTCCAAAAGTGACCAACAATTTTTGTGTCTCTGTCTGAGACAATGCTCCTGGGTAGGCCGTGAAGTCTCACAACTTCTCTGAAAAATAGATTTGCAACATGTGTTGCATCACTGGTCTTTTGGCATGGGATGAAATGTGCCATCTTTGAAAATCTATCCACCACCACAAATATGGATTCAAATCCTCTTTGTGTCCTTGGCAATCCCAACACAAAATCCATGCTTATTGCATCCCAAGGCCTCTCTGGTATTGGCAATGGTTGATACAATACAATGTTCTGTCTTTTCCCCTTTGCATGTTGGTAGATTCTACATCTGTTCAACAAATTTATCACATATGTTCTCATACCTGGCCAATAGTACGATCTTCTCAACCATGCAAACGTTTTATCATGGCCGAAATGTCCAACCAATCCTCCACTATGCTTCTCCTTCAGAAGATTGTCCCTCATTGAGCATCTTGGTATGCACAATTGATTTCCTCTAAACAACAATCCTTCCTAAACCATATACTCTGTCCACTAACTTCTACCTCTCAGTGCAGGGCTTGTACATGCTTCGTAGGCATCTTTGAAATCTGTATCATCACAATACATAGACTTAAGGTGTTCAAACCCCAAGGTCTTCACCTGAAATTCCTGCAGAATTAAAAATCTCCTTCTTAACGCATCGACAACCTTGTTAGTATTCCCAACAATATGTTTTATGACAAAAGTAAAATTTTCCATAAATTCAACCCATTTTTCATGTCTCTGATTTAGTTTTTCTTATTGGGTTATGAATTGTAAATCTTGGTTATCGATGTACAAGACAAACTCTTGCAGGACAAGATAATGCCTCCATTTCTTGAATGCCTAAATTATGGCATAGAACTCCTTGTCATATGTGGAGTACTTCCTCTTAGTCTCATTCAACTTCTCGTTGAAATAGGGAACAATTCGATTGTCCTGACTCAAAAATTTTCCTATTGCAACTCCATTTGCGTCACATCTTACCTGAAATGTCTTTTTGAAATTCGGCAAGACTAGAATTGGTCGTTCTGTTATCTTGTCCTTCAGTATATTGAATCTCTTTTCAGTCTCCTTTTTCCATTTAAAGGAATTGTGCCACTTCTTTACTATATCCATCATTGGCGCACAAATTCCACTGAAGTCTCTAATGAACTTTTTGTAGAAACTTGTTAAACCATGAAAGCTCCTTACCTAGAACATGCTCCTTGGTCACAACCATTCTCTGATTTATTTCAACTTCTCTGGATCCATCTTCAATTCATTCAAAGATATCACAAAACCCAAGTAAATCAGCTCTGTCTTCATAAAAGAGGACTTCTTCAAATTGATCAGTAGCTTCTCCTATTGTTACCTCCTCATCACTAGCATTAGGTGCCTCAAATGCTCCTCCTTATTCTTGCTAAAAATTAGTATATCGTCCAGATATACAACCACGAACTTGCCAATGAAATATTTCATATTTTTTTTCATCATCCTCATAAAAGTGCTTGGGTCATTTGTTAAGACAAATGGCATAACTAGCCACTCATACAGGCCTGCATTCGTCTTAAAGGCTATTTTCCATTCATCACCTTCTCTCATCCTGATATGGTGATATCCACTTTTCAGATCTATCTTAGAAAATAAATTTGCTTCACTTAAACAATCCATTAAACCATCCATTCTTGGTAAAGGGAATCTGTACTTGATGGTGATCTTGTTTATGGCTCTTGATTTTGTGCACATTCTCCATCCTCCATATTTCTTTGGGCTTAACATAGTTGGTACTGCACATGGGCTCAAACTTTCTCTGACTAAACCCTTATCCATCAATTCTTGGACTTGGTTCCTCACCTCCTCATTCTCTTAGGGTTTTAATCTGTACGTTGCTTTGTTTGGCAGTCTTTCTCCTAGTATCAAGTCGATATGGTGACTGATACTCCTGATGGGTGGAAATAAGTTTGGCATCTCATCCACCACTATATCAACAAAATTATCCAGCAGCTCCTGAACTTCTTCAGGTAAATCATCCACTGATGTACTCATAAGGATGACTCTGGGCTTTCTCACCACAACGAACTGCATCTCTTTTTCTTCCTTGGCTTCCTTCAGGAGTTCCTTCCCACTCATGAGAAGTATGCTTGTTTTGGCTTCCTCTTTCACTCTCTTCTCCTCCATTGGCAGTAACATATGCATCCTACCATTCTTCTCCAAAGTGTATGTATTATTCCTTCCATCATGAATGACATTTTTGTCAAACTTCCATGGTATTCCCAACAAAATGTGGCATACGTCCATGGGAATTACATCACATAGGATTTCATCTTTATATCCTCCTATTTAATTTCAACCAGGAATTGTTTAGCAATCGTTAACTGGTGTCCTTTTTGCAGCCATGAAACTTTGTATGGCCTTGGATGTCCAGTTGTATTAAACTCCAATTTTTCCACCATCTATGTGGATACTAGGTTGTCAGTACTCCCACTATCAATGATCACCTTGCACACTTTATCCTTAGTCTTGCAAGCTGTCCTAAAGAGACTGTTTATCTGCACTGGCTTTTCAATTTTTGCCTTTGGTTTTAAGAGAACTTTTCTCAACATCAGGTATGCTCCATCCTCTGCTCCTTCTACCTCAACGTCTCTTCGTTGTGCTTCTGAAATGTGAGATTATCCTCCTTTCTTCTTCTTCTTGGGACATTCCGAAGACATGTGCCCTATCTTTCCACAGTTATAACACCTTACTCCTCCTCTGCCTCTTCCTCTAGAAGAGTTTCTTCCACCATTATGTCTTCCTCATGAACTTCCTCCTCGTTCTGAGTGATTGTGTGGTTTCTTAGCCTTGTCCTTAGACTGATGTGCTCTGACACATTTAAATCCCTTGATTTTTCTTAGGACCGATATTTTACCTCTTCCTCACTGGTTCTATTTTCTGGCCAGCGTTTCCTCTACCTTCAGTGAAAACTGATATGCATCTTCCACATTCCTCATTGACATCATGCTCAACTCACTCTGGACTTCATATCTCAAGCCATTTACATATCTGGTGAGTTTTTCTTCGTCTCTCTCCCTTTATCCAGTTCTGATGTTCAGCCTATAGAACTCCTCGGTGTACTCCTTGACTATCATTCCTTTTTGTCTCAGGTTCTGTAGCTTCCTAAATAGATTGATCTAGTAGTCTTTTGGTATGAACTTAGCCTTCAGTTTAGCTACCATCCTGTCCCAACTCTTTATCCTCTATTTTCTTTTACTTCTCCTCTCAGCCTGCAATTCGTCCCACCACAGTGTTGCATGCCCTTTTATCCTGGTGACTACCTGATTCACCTTCCTTTCCTCATCGACATCTTCATAGTCGAAGTGTTTTTCCATGGACGTTATCTAGTACAACAGTTCTTCAGCATCTAGATTTCCCTCATACATGGGGACCTCTATCTTAACTCTGCCTCCCAATCTGGCAACTGCTCTCAACAAACGTTCCTCAGCAACATCCTCTCCTACAACTTCTTCAACCTCAACCTCTTCACTTTCCTCATCACTTACATCCCCAAGATCAGGTGCTCTTCTCTGTGCTACTTCCATTCAAGCGTGAAACTCTCGCATCTCCATTTCTACAACACAGTTGGCTAAAGGAGGATCTCATCTTCTTGGTGGCATTGTGTTGACTATCTATCACACACAGAGTACAACTCTGAGTTGTTTTGTCTCCTTTTTCATCCTTCGCCTGAAATCTACAGACAAAAAATGGGCTCTGATACCACCTGATGTAGACCCCCTATCCCTCCTAAGGGCTGCGCAACCTCTCGGTCAAGATCTTATGATTTTGGAGCCAAAATGGCTCTTCTGGTTTCGAACTAGAACCCTTCGGACAATTACACAGGTCCCCTACAAATGCTCAATTGAATTTTTTGGGCGCCAAGTGTGAGCTCCCACAATGCGCAACCAAGGGTTGTGACCAAGTGCCATGTCGAAAAGGAACTTATCGGGGATCGAGAATTCCTGAGTCAAGTGTCCCATCTTCTGGACTCTCGATGTTATACACAAATTTGGTCATTGTGATGATGTCATGATGATATCATGATGATGGAAGATCAAGCTCTTTACCAAGAATACTTTCCTGAGAAAAGTTACAGTTGTCTTCTTCCAGAACTCACATTTTGAAACATGTTCGCAGGCTACTTATATATTCTCCTGCGAGAATGCCTGATTCCCGCAGGCTACCTTAAGCTGGGGTGCAAACTTCTCACACTGTACTCATTTTTAGGGTGCGAACATGCTCTTAAAGGGGAAAAAGATAAATATCTCGAACCTTCTAGAAGGGAATCTTCTAGAAGGGTGAGTTGGCTTTCGAGTGGTTATTCAGGTGCTGGCATTCCAGATATCTTGGGATCATTCCCTATCCAAGTAACTAATCTATCTCTTCCTATATATTGAGGAGATTTCTCATGGAAAGGGTTAAGTTAAGCA
>JZKD02S1074549.1:677166-719850 GCA_000966675.3 Picea glauca
AGGAAGGGTGAATGAAGAGTTATAAGAGGAGGAGGGCACACCCCTAGGCAAATATGCACTATTATTTTTCTAAAAAGGAATTTGAGGAGCTCTTGTGGATTTTGAATCTTGAGATGAAAAAACCTAGAGAGAAAGATTGGTTTTGGTGGTGATACCATCCACCCTAGCTAATTGTGGGGAGAATATAACTTAGATATTTTCATTGTGCTTCATTGTAGTTGATATTTAATCATTTGGTAGTTCAGTTTTCATTTTTAGGGGTAAATTTTTATTGAGGAGGATGAGTTGGGTTTGTGGATGCATAGTTGTGTTTGTGGGATGATTTTTCCCATATTTGTGGCTGAGTTTACCTGTATGAGGGACAATTTCTCTAGTGTTGAACTTATTTATCCATTGTAGGACGAAACTTTGGCTTTATGGGAGAAATATTTCTTGGGGAGGCAATATTTGAGTTGTATGGGCCGATATCTTTGAGCAAGGAGGTTGAATCTGTTGTGTGAGGTCCCCATTACCTTGTTGGGACTCATTTTCTTCTTGTGGGTCAAATTGCATTGTGTCGAGTCAGGTACCTTGAAGTAGGAAAGTTCCCTCTATTCGAAGAGGCCATGTTTTCTCTGTTGAGGGTGATTTACTATGTGTGGGGGTAACTTTCCTTGTTGGGAGGTCATATTTATGTTAGAGATGTTGCATATTTTTGTTGTACCTTGTGGCTATAGCTCATTATCTTGAAGGAGGCCATTTGGACCCCTATTTGTTTCCAACATATACATGGTCAACATTTTAATGAAACAATCCATATTTTCTGTATGCATTTTTTGTTGTATATTTTTGTTTGAGTTATCTTCCTTGTAAGCTTGTTGGTGTAAATTATATGGAAAAAAAAAAAATCTATTTCTATTCAAATATTAGCATATCCATTTGCAAGAAACTTGAAAACATAACCGAGTGGATATTCAATTCAAACATCAACAATAATAAGGTTTATACATTGAAAATAGAACCTATAGCCTAAGTGATTGATGAAAGTCATCACACACAAATACACTTAATTTTCTACAACAATAAGGTAAATTTTTGATAGCAGTAGGTAGTGTTATTACAATAGTATCAGAGTTGGGTTTCCTGCTAGGATAAGGAGAATTCATAGGAAGGACATTTCAGATTGCATTAATTGAGTGACCAACACTTAAATTTCTCAAATTTCAGCAGTGGTAGTAGGGAATCAAGGAGGATGAATGCCAAGGAGTAATTCACAATAGAACTTGTGAAAACCATGAATGGATATAAGAAGAATATGAAAAGGTTGTTAGAGTACTCTATGTGGAAATAAACAAACTTATCAATTGAGAAGAAGGGGGAAATTTCAAAATCTAGAAAGGTTGATGAAGCCAAAAACTGACCTCATGATGGGGGTTTGGCGGAATCACAGGTGGACTTGCATGCATATAGTCATTTGGATAATTTTCATAATGAAGATGATGAAAAAAAAACATCTAGTACACCTTTATCATTGTCCTATGATGCCCATAACATTAACACACATGTTGGACAAG
Source organism: Picea glauca (assembly GCA_000966675.3). NCBI lineage: Eukaryota > Viridiplantae > Streptophyta > Pinopsida > Pinales > Pinaceae > Picea > Picea glauca. The sequence continues at coordinate 678,720 of JZKD02S1074549.1, forward strand.
TTGATGGTGTATATGGTGAAGTGTCCCAATCAACCAATGTTGAGGATTCAACATCATACCTTAGTAGTGATTTTTATGATGATGACAGTGTGATAGAACCTAAGTATGATGAGGATTCAATGTTGTATCCTATATATGATACTTATGATGATTCATGCATGATTGTACATAAATATGAAGAAGGTTGTTTATTTGAACAATTATCATGGGATATGGATCCAGCTTCTGAGGAGCGATGCGTGGAGGATGAAAAAGGAGAGGTTGGTTTTGGAGGTGCAAAAACTTTGAGATTTTGTATGGACATGATAATACACATGAGTCTGATCATTTGACAAGTCAATGTATGGTAAGTGAAGATTTAATAGTATCATCTAGTGAGTCAGTTATTGTTGATGGGGATAGTATTCTTATAGATGAAAGAAAATCAGAAAATATATTATGTGGCAAACCATACCACTTCGATGAAATTGAAAAAATTCCCTTTGAGTTGCATGACTATGAGGATCAATTATTGGTCACATAGGAGAAAATTGTACAAGTGTTGACAAGGGAATATGGTTCTCATAGATCCATTGAAGCTATTATTTGGAAAACCCAGATGGAAGAGAGACAAAAAGGAGTTGCAAGTGGAGTCACTAGTGCACAATTGCAAATAATCAAAGAAGCACTAGAACTCGTAAGGAAGTAAGGAGTTCGGGAAGTAGACCTATGAGTATCATGCTCCCTTTCCCTCATCTGATGATATCCCATATGAAGATTGATCATTGAGGGATATAATAATCTTTGAAGCTCACCCATCCCCTTCTTAATACAAATATATTCTATGAGGAATATGTTAGCACTAGAAGTAACACCTACACCATTGTAGGTGTATGTGTAATACCCATGAAAATTTGAATAACTAAATCAATTTTATGGTTGGTGGATTAGTAAGAAAGAGAAATAATGAGAGCAACAGGCTATATGCAGAGACATTCCATTTGGCATGGAGTCATAAAATTATGAAGATAAAAGGAAATCAAGCTTCCTACGAGGAAAAATGGCTATATAATGATGGACAGAAGAATGAAGTAGATAAGACTAAGAAGAAATATTCATCAAGGAATGGTCCTCTTTGAAAAATGAATAAAAAGAATACTTGAAAAGAAATCATGAAACAAGGAAATCACTGAAAATCCTTTGCATCTTATGAATCTCCTACCCATGAAAAACCATTGATCCTCAATATATTAAATTCATTCAAGAAAGTTGTAAATGTAAAATGTAAAACAAAGAAAACACAATTTGATAGTAACAACTCTCATGAATCTCTAATGGTAGAAATGTTACATTCTGATATGCATAATAGGATTACAAATCAACATACACAACTAAAATTTCTCAATCTCTCCCCTAACTCTCTCTAGTCTAAGTAGGTTGAAACCAAGGAGATACATAGGATCCTCCTCCATTTAGGAGTCTGTTACAAAAGATTCCAACAAAAACATAACAAATTCCTATTTTTTTGGATGTTGTCTATTGTGATAAATGCTTGTTGAAACATGCCATGCTTCTTTATATGGTGATATAACACATGTCCTTCATGTCCAAATACCTCCTAGGAAACCACTCAAACCTTCCCTGACAACTAGAAACCCTCCCATAGCTTGGATTTATCAAACTATTAGAGTTTGTAGCACTTTTGACAACATGCACAGGGAACTTTCCTATAGGTGATGATTTTAACTTTTCTCCCAAACAACAAACTGGGTCAGGATGATTTTTAGTCCGAAATTCCATGATATTATGCTTCATATCCAAAAAATATTTCAGAATAACCCATATCAACATTTAAAAGTTATGATCAAAAAATGACTTTGTTGTGTGCTAATTGCCACAAAATGTCCCAAATTACCAGTTCACAACGCCTTTGATAGCACGCGCTATGAACTTTCCTGAAGGTTCATGTTTACCTCAAAAATGATTCCAAACTTTAAAAAATTGCATAAGAAGTTGGGAAAAACCTTCAAGATCCTGCTACAAATCTCTTGAAACATGAAGTAAGCTTGGAGAAATCATATGAAGATGTTAAATTTAGCTCAAGACCCAAAATCATCACGTAAGTTGCAATTGTATGCACAACAACAATTGGAGGATGAACATGTTGCAAGTAGGAGGTGAGAAAATAATAACAGAAATCCAACATGGATGAGGCTGCAAACATGCATAAATGAAGAAACTTTGTTTAAAACAAAGGGTTTGCAACACCAGTGGTTAAGTTCGTAACACCAGTTTGCAGCGCAAAATTGTAATGGATAGTTCACAGTGCGAGGTTGGAAGTGGATAATCTTGTTGTTTTCAATAGGAAACTATAAGATGTTGCTTTGGTATAAAAATATTGAAAATGGCCAGGGATTAGGATATGAAAGTTCTAGCCTTTAATTGGTGCAAAGAATATGCAACGCAAAAACATGTAACCGTTTGCAGCACATAAATATATAACAACTGTATCCAGTTCAATCCACTCTCAAGAAGCACACAATCACGAAAGAGGTACCTAGTGTATCTAAATATTCAGCTGGTGTCTCATGAACTAGACTAGGACCTAGTTGGAAGCATCTAATCCTCTTTCATCTACTACAACTAGTTCACAATGGAAACTTGCAACGCACTTCATTCAAATTGTTAGAATTATTTCTTGAAACCAACCTGAAGAACATGATGCATTGAATGCGCTGAAAGAAATGAGATATAGATTGACATGTTTCCAAGGTACAATGATGACATATTAGCACATAAGGTACTTCTTAATACACTGTGAACTTTCAGGTGAGTTTTCATCAAGTAGATTAGACACTTGACTTGACCGTCAAACAGTTGAAAATGACATAATGGAACCTTTTTTACATTCATGTGAGACAAGACACATGATAGTGATAAGTTTTAAGACCAAGGGTGTGACCCATGCTAACCCCTATTTCTTTCATGATGAGGAACACTATCATGACACCAAGAGTCTTACATGGACTAAGGTCATAATTATTTAACTACTGAACATTTCATGTGCTAACATTGTCTCCACATGGGATGGCATTCTCCCTGTGAGATGATAGAACATTGTAGCTCTAGTTCCTTACCCATTAGGCTATAGAGACTTATTATTGATCTACTGAAAACGAGGAAACTAAAAAAAAAAAATGCTCGTATGATGATCTTATTCCCGTACTTCTAACCAGATCTCTGAGATGCTTGATCATGTGAAATAAAAAATCCAATGAATCCATGAAAGGATCTTGTCTATTGATTGAATTCCTTTCATACCCATACTTAATGGAAATTCAAATTCAAAATTAAATGCAATATGAAAACTCATCCACTTTGAAGAACCAATTCCACTGACTGATTTTAGGTAACTCATAAAGGTCTCTTTCGATGATATTTCCAACAAAAATGAAAAAGGACCTTGAAGAATATGTGTGAATACCACTTTTTGATCGATAAAAAGGAAAGGACAGTCTGTGTCTATAGTTCCTTTCTTTTCACAAGTATATATAAACCTAGAAACTTCTTTCTTCATTGTATCCTTTTTTCAAATGCTGATTTTTCTTGTTTTACGTTTTCAAATGCAAGATCATTCTCATAACAAATGGAAACAACCTGATTATTTTCCTTATCATGAATTTCAACCTGAATAAAATTCTCCATATAAAGAACCATAGTATCATTATGATCCGGATTATTTTCGGCACAAAATGAGAGCGGAGATATAATAAATAAATGCACAGAGACATCACAGATATTCAATAATATAAAAGAAATCTATCAAAGATGCAACCATAAACACAGATATACAGTAATACATGATTTCTATTAATGAAAGAAATGTACAGAGACTATAAAATACAGAGTGAAAGACTCGCTAGAATTGTGGCAACTTATCTCTGAGAAGAGATGTGATGGCTACTCGCATTCGTGACAAGATGATTACAATGAGGCTCTGAAGGCCTTTTTACAATAAACGGGAATTCCAAAATTCCTATACATCCAAAAACCTAACCCTAGGAGATGAAGTGCCAAAATTCATGCGGGCCCCGTTTGGGTAAGTTAGTACATTAACTTCCGAGGGTCGTAACTTTTGGATACGATATTTGTTTTAGGAGTATGATAGCTTGTTGTAAAGGTATTGTCGAAGAGATTCATTTTTGGGGCTCAATGTTGCCTTTGGATATCATTGAGAACCTAAATCTCGAAAAACCTTCATTTGGCCCCTCAAAATGGCCTCGAAAGTTAAAAACTGCTAAAAATAGTAAATTGCCAAATTTGCCAGAAAACTGTTTTGAGCTAGTCGGAAAAGTTGGGTGGCCATCGATATCCACCTGGATCAATACTCCCTCCTTAGGAAGCAATGGTCTCCATTGCGTTGAGTTCCCAGGGGAAAGGGAAAAGCGTTTGCTGAATATGCATCTTGGTGAGCTGCTTGCCTTGCTGGAGACGTCGTGCTGCTCAATTTGTGGAAGTCTATCATGAACCTATTGAGGCTCAGGCGATTCACCAAGTTGGGCTACATGCGAGGAAGTTGTGCAAAAGGAATATTTTCATTTTTCTGTAGCCTTGTCGACCTGCTTCTGTAAGATAGAAGGTGCTTGGGGCGAGGCTGTAGTGGTTGCAGTGTCCTTTTGTTCTCCTTTTGAACAGATTGTGAAGAAGCTAAATTTTTTAGTATGAGATACTACCTTGCGACACTTTTTAGGTGGAAAAGTAGTAGGAACTACCTCTGGTATGCTATAGATATGACCACCCAAAGTAACAATGACACTATGGGGTTGAGACTCATAAACAACATGGCGTCTCCACATATATGGTTGGCCCAAGAGAACATCGCAGACATCCAGTGGGGCAACATCACATAGTACCTCATCCTTGAAGGGTTGGATGTCGTATGAAAATTGACACTGTTGGATGACATGGAGATCTCATCCTTGCCGAAGCCACCCGATGTTGTATGGTTGCAGGTGTGGTGTTGTCGATAATCCCAACTGTTTGACGACCTTTGTTGAGATGAGTTTTTTCTGGATTTCACTATCAACAATAAAATGTAGCGGGGTCCCCTTCACCCACATATGTGAATGAAAAAGGTGCTCCCCCTCTTCAGGATCTGTTAGCTCTTATGGTTGAATTGTTTTGGTCGCGACAATAGAAGTGGGGTTTGCATCAATGATCTGTCCTTTACCAGTATTTTCATAATCATATTTTGAATCAGGGTTCGACTCCCTATCTTTGATCTCAGCCACCAAGGACTTTTTTGAGAGACATTCATCAGTGTTGTGCTAGGGGCTTTTGTGGAAATCACACCATTTTTTGGTGTCCTTTGTTTTCCTGTGACCCTTCTTTTCCTATGTCTTGGACTGGTTTTCGGGAGACTGTTTGTTAGGGATGCCTTTTTCATACTTTGGTTGTTGCGGATTTGCAGACCCGAACTCTGGTTTGTTCTGGTGCCTAGATTTCTACTCGATTTTAACAGCATATCAATAGGCATCACTGAGTGATGAGATGTCCAAAAAATCCATTTCAGTTTGGATGTATCTGTGTAGAGCCCCATAGTATTTCAAAACCAAATTTCATTCAGAGTCTTTGATACCCAGCTTTCTACGCAAGGTATGGAAGGTATTGGTGAACTTTGGAACTGCTTGGCCCCTCTCTTGCCGCGGTGTGGTCCATCTCATGTACTAGTCCTCATAGTTGCCAATAGGGTAATATTGTTCCTTTACTGCATCCACAAAAAAATCCCAAGTGGGATCGGCCCCATATATTTCAGACTCCTTTATGAAACTCTAATCCCAATAAGTTTCCCACCAATGTTTGACATGAGGGAGAGCCTTACGGAGTGTGAAGGTGATCTTTTCCTTGTCAGAAAAATTATGAACAGATTTGACCATTTATCTAGGGCATATGCATCTATTTGACTTTCAAATATGAGAATATCAAAATTAACCTGTACCTTGAAAGGCAAGGTGCCTCCAAAGTGGCTTCTTGTTTAAGATGTGCCTGATGCTATCGGGAGGCATTGAATGATGTGGGAAAAATTCTCCATCATTTCGTCCCTCTGTCGCGTGAGAGCTTGCTCAAGCAACATACTGATAGGATCGTTTGCTCTGTCATTTTTATTTTCTTTCTCCATTGAGGGTTTCTTGGGTGTGCGAGAGCGATTTTCCTCAAGAGAGACAAGATCGAGACCCAACTTGCTATACTCAGACCTTGTTGGGGACATGCACTGAAAACGATCAAGAGCATCCTGCTCTGATACCACTGATCCAGATTATTTTCGGCATGAAATGAGAGCGGAGATATAATAAATAAATGCAAAGAGATATCGCAGATAATCAATAATATAACATAAATGTATCAGATATGCAACCATAAACACAGATATACAGTAATACACGATTTCTATTAATGAAAGAAATGTACAGAGACTGTAAAATACAGAGTGAAAGACTTGCTAGAATGGTGGCAACTTATCTCTGAGAAGAGATGTGACGGCTACTCACATCCATGAGAAGATGATTGCAATGAGGCTCTGAAGGAATTTTTACAATAAACAATAATTCCAAAAGTCTTAGACATCCAAAAGCCTAACCCTAGGAGATGAAGCGCCAAAAGTCATGTGGGCCCCGTTTGGGTAAGTTAGTACATTAACTTCCCGGGGTTGTAACTTTTGCATACGATCTTCGTTTTAGGCGTATGATAGCTCGTTGGAAAGGTATCATCGAGGATATTAATTTTGGGGGCTCAATGATGCCTTTGGATATAATTGAGAACCTCTATCTTGAAAAACCTTCATTTGGGCCCTCAAAATGGCCCCGGAAGTTAAAAACTGCTAAAAATAGTAAATTGCCAAATTTGCCAGAAAACTGTTTTGAACAAGTCAGAAAAGATGGGTGGCCACCGATATCCACCTGGATCAAATTAATAACATGGAATTTTTTTTGTTGAATTATAATGTTATCATTATGTTCCAGAAAACTTGTGTGATTTTGCAACTCAACTCTCTTTGTTCTATAAACAACTTCATTTTTTTCTTTCAAAAGATTAAATGAAGAAAATAATAATGGAAATGACTTACCTCCAACTAAGTCACAATTTTCCCTTTGATAGAGGACATAACTGTCATAAATGGGTTTAATTCTTTCATAATACTATTGAAAAGAATCATTTTCTGGATGAAAGGATATTTCTAATGTTTTTTGGAAATCAACCTCATAATACATAGGTAAAAAAAAGGCTTCTTGAATATCATAAATAAAAAACATTAGAGACAACATATTTCTACTAAATAGGATGCTCTTCTAATGCCTCCTCATGGTATCCTTCTTACTCATGTTCACTGTCAGCTATGTCTACATTCCACTCCTCATCCTTAACTTGATCTGAAAATATTCCACGGGATTTGAGATTATCCTCAAACTATTGAGAATCAATGAACATTTGATGCAAGGTGACATACCTCCTTTCTATCAGAAGAGGAAAATATGGATGAAGAGTTGTTACATAACACAGTCTAGAAGCAATTTCAAGAGGTCGAATATCTAAAGGCATGCTGCAATAAAAAATATAAAATCTCATGTTGAAAATAACAAAAGCTTCATCCTCCCCTCTTTTCAAATCATAAAACTCAACAAAGTACTGGTCAAGATATTTTTTCTATCGCTAGTGCCTTGAAAATGCACCAAATAATTTATCCCACGAACCAATGGAACCAACCTCTAGATTTTTAAACCACAAAGCAACATCTCCAACCAAAGATTTGACAAATAACCTCATAAAAACATCGTCATGCATGATTTCCAAATTATCAATGACATTTTGAAAAGATCTCAAATGCTTCTCAACTATAATATGATCTTCTCAAATTAAAAGAGGTATATACACTAAAAAATTGGGGGGTAAGGATGAAGAGTAGATAGAAATTTTAAGAGTTTAAACATTTTTTCTCTTTTTTTGGACTGAACATCAGTAGGTTGAAAGTGATGTTAAATGGATTGATTGCAAATTCTAGTAGTGGTTGTAGAAGATGGTACTATGATCATAGAAGGTAGTGAATCAGTTGTATCATTGACATGGTTACAAGGGTGATCATGTTCGGGAATGATTTTAATACAAACATTGTTCCCATATGTTTCATACGAAGGACTAGGGTCGACATCAACTATGTAAGAAGAATACAAACCTTCTTCTTTCAAAGAGGGATATACAGTAGTAGGATTATGGTCATCATAGTAAACAAAGAAAATGATGATTCTCATGATATATGAAGGAAAGGATATGAGAGAACTGATAAAAAATAATATGAGACCTTGAAGAAAACATATATCTTGATACCTAGACTTCATGTGTCTTCCTTCCATTTTTTTATTTGATCTCGTTCCAAAGTGGAGTCTTGTAAATTGATTTGAATCACCAACAAGTTCTTCAAATGTGTGGAGTCGCCATGGTGAAAATTTGTAGTATGTTCTATCACCAATCCTTTCTCACCATCAAGAACTGGTAGTAATATGTGTCATACATCCCAGGGAGGATCTTCAACTTCATCCCCGAAAACGACACCAAAAATAAGAGCACTAGAAGTCACACCTAGACTTTTGTAGGTGTAAACCTACTACCCATCAAAATTTGAATAATTAAATTAGTTTTATTGTTGTTGGTTTAGCAAGAAGGAGAAATAACGAGAGAAACAAACTGTCTGTAGAGACATTACATTGGGAATGGATTCATAAAATTCTAAAGATCAAGTGAAATCAAGCTTCCTACCAGAAGAATGAAGTAGATAACACTAAGCGGAAATATTCATCAAGCAATGATCCTCTTTGCAAAATGAATAAAAATAATACTTGAACATAAATCATGAAAGAAGGAAATAACTGCAAATCCTTTGCAGCTCATGAATATCCTACCCATGAACAATCATTGATCCTCAATTTCTTAAATTCATTCAAGCAAGATGCAAAGGTAAAATGTAAAACAGAGAAAATACAATCTGATAGTAACAACTCTCATGAATCTCTAATCACAGAAATGATACATTCGGTTATGCCCAGTAGGCTTACAAATAAACATACACAACTAAACTACCTCAAGGTATCCCCTAAATATCTATAGTCTAAGGAGGTTGAAACCAATAAGCTACATAGGATCCTCCTCCATTTAGGAGTCAGTTACAAAAGATTCCAATAAAAACATAACAAATTCCTATTTTTTTGGATATTGTCTATTGTGATAAATTCCTTTTGAAACATGTCATGTTTCTTGATATGGTGATAGAACACATGTACCTCATGTCCAAAAACCTCCTAGGAAACCATTTTAACCTTTCTTGATAGATGGAAGACCTCTGATAGATCAGATTTATCAAACTATTAGAGTTTGCAGTGCCTTTGACAACATGCGTTGTGAACTTTCCGGTAGGTGATGATTTTAACTTTTCTCCCAAACGACGAATTGGGTTAGGATTATTTTTTGTCAACAAGTCCATGATATTATGATTCATCTCCACAAAAAATTTCATAAGAAACTCGATCAGAATTTGAAATTTATGATAACAAAATGACATTGTTGTGTGTTGATCTCTACAAACTGTCTAAAATTGCCAGCTCACAACACCTTTGACAACATGTAATGAGAAATTTCCTGTAGGTGTTTTTTTGCCTCCAAAATTATTCCAACCTTTAAAAAAATTCATAAGAAGTTGGGAAAAACCTTCCATATCCTACTACAAACCTCTTGAAACATGAAGTAACCTTAGAGAAATCATATGAAGATGTTAAATTTATCTCAAGACCCAAAATCATCACTTAATTTGTAATTGTATGCACAACAATGATTGGAGGATGAAAATGATGCAAGTAGGAGGTGATAAAATAATAACATAAATCCAAATTTGATGAGGCTATGGTTAATTTTGTAATGCTAGTTTGTAGCGCAGATTTGTAATGGACAGTTTGCAGTGCAGGGTTGGCAGTGTATAATGTTTTTGTTTGCAAGAGGAAACTATAAGATGTTTCTTTGGTATAAAAATCTTGAAAATGACCAGGGTTTAGGTGATCCAGGTGGATATTGGTCGCTACCCACCTATTCCAATTGACTCCTCTTGACAATTTTTAGTTCAGCATGTTGTTCTGTACTTCTTTGTAATTGTGGGTTCTACACTTTCGAGGTTGTATGAAGCCCTAAAAATATTTGAGGTGGATATTTTTGGCCTCCCACCTAATCCAATTGGCTTATTTTGTATTTTTTCATGTCAGCTCATCATGTTGTACTTCCAAGGCCATTTTGGGGCTCTAAATAGTGTTGTTTTTTGGCTCACCAAAGCCAAATTGTAGACAAAGTCAAAGTTTGATGGTTTAATGTGTATTCCTCTAAAATATCTTTCCAATGGGCTATCACACACCTAAAAAAGAGGTCGTATCAAAAATTTATGACAATGGGAAGTTGAGGTACCAACTTACCCATAGGGGGCCACATAACTTTTGGCGTTTCATCTCCTAGGGTTAGGTTTCTAGATGGATATGGTTTTGGCATTCATGAGTAATATTAAAAATTCCTTTGGAGCCTCATTGTAATCATTCTACATAGACGGATGCACATAGCAGCCACATCTCTTCTCAAATATATCTACCACCATTCCAGCAAGTTTTTTAGTTCTACAGTTTTACTTTTTTAGCCTATTCCATTTATTCAATAGAAGATATTTCTCACTAGATATATGTGTTGTTATTCATATCTATATGTTTATTGTATTTAGTCTGTTAATCAGTTTGTTCCACTCCTAAATATATATCAGTGGTATCAGAGCGGTCTTCTCTTCATTTATTTTTCTTCATGCATGTTCTCGACAATATCTGGATACAAGAAGTTGGGACTAGAACTAATCGAGTCGTTGCAAGATCAGTTGTACCGATCCCAAAAATAACCCATGGGGAATGGAATGAAAGATGATGGAGCAGGATATCCTTTTAAAATGTTTCTTAAGGAATCCCTCGCACGACAAAGGAACACCATGATGGGAAACTTTGTGCAGATCCTTCGACAACTACCCATAGGTGATGCATATTCATTAAGAAACCATGCAACCTCCTTCAAGGTACAAGTAAATTTTGATATTCCATTATTTGGAGGACTGATACATGTGGATGTTGTAGATAAATGGTTGATTATGCTTGAAGGGTATTTTTCAGTCCATAATTTTTCTGATAGGGAAAACATTACTTTTGCACTCCTCAAGGTCGCCCCCCATGTTAAGGACTGGTGGGATAATTACTTGGAGAAAAGGGCCATAGAGGAATATGTAGTATTTTTTTTTCCCCTACATGGGATTCCTTTTGGGATGCTATTAAAGAACAATACTACCTTGTTGGAAGATATGAGGATCAATACACCATATGGACCACCCTGCGTCAAGAAAGGGACCAGACAGTACCATATTTCACCAATATTTTCCATAACCTACACACCAAATTGGGTATCCAAGACTCTGAGCGACATCTAGTGCTCAAATACCGTAGTTGTTTTCATATATGCATTCAAAAAGAAATGGATTTTATAGACATTGCCTCATTGTGTACGGATTATAGATATGTTGTCAATATCTACCAAATAATTAAGTAGAAGAGGCGAGAGTTTGGATCTGCAAAATCCTTAGATATGAAGTAGGGAAAAAGAGACCCCAACCCCCCAAAAAAGGGACAAATCAAAGATGGAAACTCTTAGGACAACCATTCCAAGCCTCAAACAATAAGGGAAATGAAAATAAAAAGAAGGACATGGGGAAATGGTGTGAATACAATAAAATCCCTTGGCACAACACCAAAGAATGTCGCTTCAAGCAGTCACTCGTGGTCGAGCTAAAGGAATCTGAGTCTGAGGTCAATTCTAACTCCAAATCATATCTAGAAGGATGGAAGTAGATTATTGATGTTGAAACCAGTTCCACTGTCGCTACCACAAAATTCCATCCAAGTGAACCAGAAGAACCAGAGGAATGGAAACGCCTCTTTCACTCACAAATGTGGGTAAATGGGGCTCTTCCTCATTTCATTATCGAGAGTGAAAGTCAGAAAAAATTGATCTCAGCAGAGTTCTTCGAGATATTGGACCTACCAATGACACCACACCTGCAACCCTACACCATCAGTTGGCTTCGCCAAGGAAGAGATCTTTGTGTCATCCAACAGTGTTGTATGCCCTACGACATCAAGCCTTTCAGAAACAAGGTATTGTGTGATATTGATCCACTTGAAGTTTGTGATGTTATTTTAGTAAAACCATATTTGTGTAAGCGTCATGTTTTGTATGAGTCTATAACCCACATTGTTATTATTACCTTGGGTAGACAATTATATAGGATACCATAGGTAGTGCCTCCTACCGCTATTTCTTTAATCTCTACTACAAAATGTAGTAAGGTCATTTCACATACCGGGAAGTTCATCTTCTTTTTGATCCATGCTCACAGTAAATAGAAGGTTTTCGACACATCTGTGGCCTCTACACAGATCCTCTCTTTCCAATAGAAGAAAGTGTATGGGATCATGTAAGAGTATTGAGACATATTCTCCTCACCCACCGGGGTACCAACGCACTGCCAAGTCAAGCATCCAATTAATATAACCCTCAACGCACCTCTTAATAATGGACCAGTCTATCGTCATTCACTGATGGAAAATGATGAAAACAAGCATCATATCCAAGAGATTCTTCAAAAGGGGCACATCATACCCTAATCATCCCCTTGTGGAAGCCCGAATGTATTGATGTAGAAGAAGGATGGGACCTAGTGACTCTATATTGATTACAGAGAATTAAAAAAAATTACAGTCAGGAACTGGTACCCAATTCCCAGGATTGATGACCTTCTTGATACACTCAAGTGGGAAAATTTATTCAACAAGATTGACCTAAATTATGGCTACCACCAAGTTCCCATTGAAGAAAATGATGTATGGAAGACAAATTTCAAATCTAAATAAGGTCTCTTCGAATGGTTGGTTATGCCCTTCGGCTTAAAAATGCACCGACAACTTTCATGAGGTTGATGGATGATGTATTGAGACCCTTCACCAACTATATTGTGGTTGTATATTTGGATGAAATCCTTATCTTTAGCATAACTTTGGAGGATCACATGCGACATATTCAACAGGTTTTGAGCACTCTGTGACAGGAAAATCTATTTGCCAACTTGGAAAAATTCTCCTTTGGCATGAGCATGGTCCAATACTTGGGATACATTGTTCATGAGAATGGGGTACATGTTGATCCAAATAATATCCAATTCATCTGTGACTGGCCATCCCCGATCACACTAACTGAGCTTTGAAGCTTCTTGGGACTGGTCAACATCTATTGACGATTTGTGTTGGGATTCTCTGATATTGCATGGGCCCTCAGCCAAGTGACCAAGGGCGATGGCAGGGAAAATTTTGTGTGGAGGAAGGGACAAAAATGATAATTTTATGATCTGAAGCATCACTTGTGCTCAGATCCAGTACTCTCCTTTCCCGATATGCAAAACCCATTTGAGATTGAGACTGATGCATCTAACTATGTTATGGGAGCAGTTCTCACTCAACACAATCATCTAGTGGAATACCATAGTGAGAAACTCTCAGGTATTGTTTGTAAATACTCCACCTATGATGAGTAAATGTATTCCATTATACAAGCCTTCCCTCAATGGAAACATTGCATTCTGGGAAAGAAGATGATCATCCGCATTGATCACAAGCCTCTGCATTTCATACAAACACATGTGAAATTACATAACGACCTCCATCAGACATGGTCCACCCACCTGCAGCAATTCCATCTCAACATCAAGTATAAGACAGGGATAAAAATAATGTCGTTGACTTCCTCAGTCGACCTCCCATAGATGCACTCACCACTGTGACCCATTCATATGGATATGAGACATTTGAGTGGCCCCATCTTTATCAGCAAGATCCAAACTTCACCACCACCTATCATCTCTTGGGTACAAGAGAGAATGTCATTGATTTTCACATTCAGGATAGACTGCTATTCCATCTAGGCCATCTCTATGTTTCTACAAGTGAGTGTGAAAATCTTATTTGTGAAGCCCACTACATTCATATGGTAGGACATTATGGTGTGAGGAAAACTATGGTAATTCTACAAAAAAACATTTATTAGCCAAAACTTCGATAGGGCATCAACAAGTATATCATATCTTGCACTATTTGTGTCATTTCCAAGACAGCCATCATGAAGCAATGCTTATACACCCCTCTTCCTACTGCCGAGAAGACTTGGAAATCCATCTCCATGGATTATATTTTTGGCCTTCCATCCACCAATCAAGGAAATTATTGTGTATTTGTGGTCGTTGATTGGTTTTCAAAGATGGCCATCCTCACAAGTTGCAAGAAGAATATCAAAATGGTATATACTTCCAAGATCTTCTTCAAATGAGTGTGGGTCCATTTTGGGATACCAAAAACCATCATCTCCAACCAGGATATAAGGTTCCTCAACACATTTTGGTTGAGACTCTCATCATTATTGGACACCAAGCTCACTCAATCCACTGCTTTTCGCCCACAAACAGACCACCAAATAGAGGTCGTCAACCGGATGATTGTGCACTTCCTGCGCATGTACAACTCTAAGCATCCGCGTACATGGGATGAGAGTCTCCCCTATGTTCAACATAGTTACAATAGGGATCTCCATAGCTCCACCAATCATAGCCCATTTTAGGTGGGTATGGGATTCCAACCCTTCGGTCCCATTGATGTTGAACTACCTCTTTCAACCACACAGATAGACTCTTCCCATGTTCATTCTGAGACCTAAAAAGCCACCAGATTCATTGAGAGGATTCATCACATCTGCCAACAGGTCCATGAGATTTTGCAGAAAGCCAATGTTAAGTAAAAGAAATGCCATGATCAAAAAATAGTACCACACCAAATTTAGGTTGGATACAAGGTCTAGTTACATTTGTAGAAGGAGCGTCTTACAAGGTCCCATTAGAATATCCTCCCACTTTTGTATGGATATTACACTATCACCAAGGTTGTGGGTAGCAATGATTTTTGGCTCAACACTCCACCCTTCTTTGGATTTCACCTAGTGTTCAATGTGGACCTCCTTCGACCATATTTTCCACCATTATTGGACACCTCAGATATCCCAGAATAGATGAAACCAACAAATTTGAACCCTCACTACATGAAAGAGGAATCCATTGATCAGATAGTGGACACACGGGTCAAGGGCACTTGCCAACAGAGGATCTAGCTTTATCGGGTTCCTAGGGAAGGGAAGCTACTACACCAATCAAAGTGGCTCACCCAGGGATAAATTCAACAGAAGTTTCCTCACATGGCGGGGAACTCAACAAAATGGATACCATTGATTCCTAATGGGCGAGGACTAATCTAGGTTGATATTGGCGGCCACCCAAGTATTCCAACTTGTTCCTCTTGACAACTTTTAGTTCAACACATTCTTCTATACTTCTTTGTAATTGTGGGTTCTACACTTTCGGGGATATCTGAATCCATACACATCTTCCAGGTGGGTATTGGTGGCCTCCCACCTAATCCAACTGTATTATTTTGTATTTTTTCATGTCATCACATCTTGTTGTACTTCTAGGGTCATTTTGGGGCCCTAAACAATGTTTTTTTGGCTCGCCATAGTCAAACTATAGACGGAGTTGTATTTTGATGGAGTAATGTGTATTTCTCTAAAATACCTTTCCAACGGGCTATCAAGGGCCTAAAACAAAGTTCGTATGCAAAAGTTATGACCCTGGGAAGTTGATGTACCAACTTAGCCATAGGGTCCCACATAATTTTTGGTGTTTCATCTCCTAGGGTTAGGTTTTTGGATGTCTAGAGTTTTGGAATTCATGAAAAAATATTAAAAATTCCTCTACAGCCTCATTGTAATCATTCTTCTTAGATGGATGCATGTAGAATCCACATCTCTTCTAAGAGATAACTACCACCATTCGAGCAAGTGTTTCAGCTCTACAGTTTTACAGTTTCAACCTATTTCATTTATTCAATAGAAGATATTGTTCACTGGATATCTGTTTTGTTCTTCATACCTCTGTGTTTATTGTATTTAATTTGTTAATTAGTTCATTTTTATACTAAATATGGATCATTAGGATACCAAATCTTTTGGCTTTAATTGGTGTAAAGAATTTGCAACGCAAAAACATGTATCAATTTGTAACGCAGAAAAATATAACAACAATATCTAGTTCAATCCACCCTCAAACAACACATAATCACCAAAGAGATACCTGGTGTATTTGAATCTTCAGTTGGTGTCTCATGAACTATACTAGGACTTAGTTGGAAGCATCCAATCATGTTTCATCTGCTACAACTAGTTCGCAATGCATCGCGCTTCATTCAAAATGTTAGACTTGTTTCTTGAAACCAACCTGAAGAACATGATGCATTTGATACGCTGAAAACAATGAGATATCCCTTGACACATTTCCAAGGTAAAATAATGAGATATTAGTGCATAAGTTACTTCTTGATATGCTGTGAACTTTTAGGTGAGTTTGAAACAAGTAGATTAGACACTTGACTTGACCCTCAAATGGTTTAAAATGACATAATGGATCCTTTTGTACATTCCTTTGAGACAAAACACATGATAATGAAAAGTTTTAAGACTAAGGGCGTGACCCATGGTGACCCCTATTTCTTTCATGATGATGAAGACTACCATGACACCAAGATTCTTACATGAACTAAGGTAAAAAAAAATTAACTCTTGAACATTTATAGTGCTAAGAACATACAAATATAATTCATAGTCACACATAGAAAGACAAATAACACAAGATTCTATATCATCTATGTAACCCTCCTTTATTCTTTCTTCTCACCAAAATATTGTTACATTCACGAACTCAGAAACTCAACATATAATAGAACATAACATCACATAAATTACATGGAACTCAAACCCAACCATATGGAGGAACTAAACCTTAGTAGAGAAATATAGGGATAAAAACCCTACTTTGTTCATCCTAACAATACCCCATTACAATGCATGGTCAGCTCAGTTAACCAATTGTTCAGTTTCTTTCTTCTTCTTTTCAATTTTCATGTTGTTTTTCTATTGTTCTTCCATCTCTGGAATGTTGTGTTGTAATCCTTTTATCATGATTTATTCTCTTGATTTATTATCTATCGTATTTATTATTCTCTCTATGCATTATATTTTTTATGTGTTCTTTCCTCCTCTTGCACATTGTCCTCTTGAAGGTGCCTCAACTATTTTCTCTATTTATTTTCTTTTTCTTCCACGTACTTTTCCAATACTTAGGATTTCTCCCAACAATTGTATCAAAAGTACCTATCCAATAGCCACCCAAAACTCACCAGTGGATTGTCCTGAGCCACTCAGGATTATTTCCTTCTATTCCATGTTGAAATGAAGTTTTGATAGGAAACCTTTGCTACCTCCACCTCTTTGATGATTGTAGCATATATTGATTATGTATCTTCTACTCCCTGCATGATCAAGTTTTTATTTTTTTCCTCTACTTCAATCACTACCTTCTTGACCTTACCCTACACCATGACCAATTCTCTAATGACCCTCACATCTTCTTCTTGTAGTTGTCCCAGTCTATGATGAAGGATATTTCAATGATACATCATTCTCCCCACTTCTAACTCTTCCTGTCATTGATCCAAAATGGTTGAAATATGCTCCACTGGTGGTAGTGTAGCCACCCACCCTTCCCACTACTTGGTGCCCCTATTCTTGCGCTTCTCTTAGCTTAGCCTATACGTCCTTCATCTTCATCTCTTATATCAATTATTTCCACGCATTCACATTCTCCTCACACATTTTTGTGCATTCTCCATCCATATTCTTAATGTTTTCAAATATTGTGGTTTCCATTCACTCTCTTCCTTCGCACACCTTTGATGGAAATATTAGTATACTCCTGAATTGTAAGTCCTGGATCTAGTCCCTGGAGCCCTTAATGACTTCACCAATATTCAACAGTTTCTCCTCCATATTAACTTCTACTACTAGGGGAAATTCTGGTATTTCCTTGTACAATTTCTAGACGGCTTCTTGTGTCTTTTGTTTCATGATCCAGGCTTCATACTTGTTCCTTTAATGCTTTCCTATCCTTCTCCTCTCATTCCTTGTGATTTCTATTGTGATTATTCACAATAAGCTTTAGAGTTTATTCCTTTTCGCTCCCGAGGGAATATTCCCACATGATATCAGCCTAAGTTTGGACATATATTTGGGGGTCATGTTTCCCATGGTGAAGGAATCGTTTCTATCGGGAGAAATAATTTGTAGGTAGATCAACAACCGTCTAAAATTAAACTAATTCTCTAACTACCCCAAACATACCCAATACTCATACAAGAAAATAAAATATGAGAGGGATCTGGTAACTATACCTCTACTTTGTGTCTGGTGATGATCCTCTCGTTCTTGAAAGCTTCAATGACTGCATGCCTCCTCCCAAAGCTGACCTGCATTCAAAGAAAAACAAACAGAAAGCTACAAGCATGCAATTCATATACAAATTAGGGTTAGACTTTATGATATCAAAAAATAAACCATCAAAAACTTTCAATACACCATGATTTGGGACAGGAAAAGTACTTATTTTATTGATAACTCAATGATTATACCTTTTATAACCAAAGCCGACTACTTCTCCATGAACCTAGTCCAGGCTCCTCTTCACCAAGCTCCAAGTGCACTTTTGTATGGCTTCCCCTCTCAACCTTTATATCTCTTCTTGGGAAGTGAATGGGTTCTGATGGGGGAAGAAGGGATAATTTGGGAATGCTAAGTCAATTCTCACAAAAGGGTTGCAATTACTTGGGGCAATGAGGGGATGTGAAATGGGAAGAGTTTCACTGTTCTTATGTCTAGATGTGGAATGAGACCCCAACACCTCCTTTTATATGAAAAAAGGATGGTTATTCGATTGGGTGACAGGCTATAGGTGGTGGATTAGTTGGGAAACTATCCAATATCCCTTAATATCAATGAATTTCTTACAACTTTTGCAAGTATGCATGGGTTGTAGTGGTGAAGCATGCATACATACGCAGGTTGTAGTGGTGCAACAAGCATATGTATGTGGTAAGTATTGGTGTAGGGTGCATACATCTTCAAAAAGTGGGTTTTTTAGAAGAGCAACTCAGGGATGGATTGGAAAATAATGCAAGTAAGAGGGCCAGAGGCCAGGTATGCATATGTAGAGAAATTTAGGGTTATAACATTAATCCTCCGAGTCTTGTAATCATCTTCTTTGTTGATAATATGCTAAGGTTTCTTGATCCCAATATCATTCTCCTCCTCTCCTATGCCTCTTGGAAAATTCTTTAACATCAATTTGGGTGCTGCATATGAGGCCAATTTTTGGGCAACGTCTGTTTTAGTGGTATCCTACTCCTCTTCCTCCTTGTTTTTTGTAATGGATAATTTCTAAACCTAGAACCTGATACCTCCCTCATTCAAATTTTTGTCAAAATTTACAGTTGAAAATGACACGAGCTCATGTTCCTGGTACTCTCTTAGTGCAATAATATTATTTTTCCCTATCCAACGTCGGGATTGTTTCTCATCAGTAATGTCATGATCCCTGAACTTGAGGACGCCAATTTTTATAGGTACATATCCTTCCCTACTCACCCTAGGTGGGATCAATGATACTTCCAATGGACATTTACTCATTTTTCTTGGGTGACAAGTTCCTTAAATTGCGTTGTGTTTGGTCTATGGTAGTTGTAGCTCGACTCTATTCCCCAATTCGCTCTAGTTTTTTCTGTTCTCTCATGCTCGCATGCAACAATGACTTTGACTCAACGAATTCCTAGTTTTTTGTGGTTTTCTACCAACTATACCTATCTCATCCTGCCTTAACTTCCGTGTCCAATCCACCAACATGATTGATGAATTGTTAACTAAATTCTCCTTTATTACCAAATCTTTCGTGTGATGTTTCCCTCATACTGTCGATCTGTCGTGATTACCGACATATTTTACCATTTAAGACTTACACGACACTTTTATGACCTATCACTCCCACTTCATAACATCATTTTCATTCTTTAATGCTTTTAATGGTCTTGTCATTTCCAAACTACTCATTGGTTCTTTGTTTTTTCATCCATGTACTTCGTAGTCTCTCTCATCTTTGTATTTTCTCTTAAATTGGCGCAACATTATTATGATGTGTGATCTCCATTCCTTATGTGGAAGTTCTAGTGCCTTGGTACTCAAACACTCTTTTTCTTTTTATTGTATATACTTTTTATTTTATTTTCTTCCTTTTTGTACTTTTTATTTGTTTTTCCTTGTTTTTCCTTCCTACTATGGTACAACTACTATATTACACTTGTTTTGGCGCAACCCAGATTACTGTTCACACTGTCAGTCATCTCTATAGAATTATAGCCAACTTCCATTCATCATTCCTTCAAAGACATATACATTCAAGGTTTCCAACCACACAACACCTGTCTATGTTACTTGTTGAATCATATAGGTCCTTACTAATGGATTCTAAACTTTCCTAGATGATGCATAAACGTATTGTTATAAAGTAGTACCAGATATCCTACTTGAAACGTTTTATGTTTAATGTGTTGATCATGCCAAGAGTTCTCTCTTGATTTCTGAACCTATTGATGGAATCGTACAATGAACGACTCTTCCTCAATATGTACTAATTGTTCCAATCTCTCCTCTATCGCGCCAGTGTCTGATACCTCAATGATTGTTGCAATGCTCAAGATAGGTAGAATAAATTCCATTAGCATTACTACTTATTTTCCATATACCAACCTGAAAGGTGTCTGTCATGTCAGTTTCTTACTTGTAGTCCTGTAATCACATAATACTATAGGAACTCTTAAGTCCCAATCGTCTCTCCCTACATTACAAATATTTTTCATGGCATTCTCCAAGATCTTATTAAAATATTCCATTATTCCATTTTTCTGAGGGTGATATGGTGTACTCTTTTGATGATGAATATGGAACTCCTCATTCAATGTTGCAATTTTTCTATTCATAAAGTGTCTACCTTGATCACTAATTAATATGCGTGGACATCCAAACCTTGTGACTAAATTCTCAAATAGAAACTATGCAACAATATCCATAGTACAATATGTAACTGGTGTTTCTTCTGCTCATATTGTCAAATATTTTGTCATAGTGATGATTTACTTTTCCCTTGATATCATTTCTTGTGGGTTGATTGGCCCCACAAAGTCTATGGCCCATCTCTCAAATGCTTGCAGCATAACTTGTGGATTCAAAGGAATTTCATCCCTCCTAGATGGCTGCCCCACTCTTTGGCATACATCACATGACTGACAATACTCCTTCGCATATTTGTGAAGTGTAGGCCACCAAATCCATGCAAACAAAATATTTTGTACATTTTGTCTCCCTGCATAATGTCCAACAATTCCATCATTTTCTTCTTCAAATATCATACACCTTTGGTGTTCTACCACACAAAATCTTAGTATTCCATTTTCACCCAACTTGTATAGATTCCCTACAATCAACTAATAATTTTCTTCTTTCACTAGCAATTGCTTCTTTTGTGCTACTTTCATCTCATAGGAGCCATGCCTATACTTATAATCTTCATAATGTATGAGAGATAATCATCCACCATCCTTATTGAAAATAACTACGCATTTAGGAAGCTATCATCTAAATTTCCTTGATCTTCACCTGTCAATATCTGTGATAGATGATATAGTCCTACATTCAACTTCCCTTGTTTTACTACAACCTCAAAGTCATATTCTTGAAACAATAATATCCATATGCATAATATCATACTCTTCCTTATGTATGTTTTAGCACTCCAATACCACATGGACAGTCATATTGGCTCTATGCATGTTTCATACTGGTACCACCTCCATCGTCTCTTCTTCTGAGAAGATATTTGTTCGAATCACTTATAGCATTGCATCTAGTTATGGAGATTCATGTTCAAATGTGAATGTGATTTTTAACCTTTGGACCAGTGCTTCCCATCTTGTTGTCTCCTTGCACATCTCCAATTCTAAATACCAATTCTTCGGAACTGTGTTCAATGTGTGTATAAATTTGTGGGTCCACTCTATTTCCGATACTAAACTCCATAAATCCCTATACTATTCCACATGACCCGTTGATCACTCTCCCATGTATACTTCTATAAAATATTTTCTTCTACAGTTCCAAACATTGTTTGTATTAGTTTGTTACATTGTGACCAGTCTTTCATTCCCTCTCTCTACGCATCCCACCATCTGGCCGGAGTCTGTTTGAATACAATATCTAGTGATAACATCCCTTTTTTTCGGGTACATAGAAATCAAATACTTTTACAAACATAATTATCTTAGTTAATCCATCATACCTGGGTGGATCACATAGCTCTATTCCAATCTAGCACAAGGATGGAGTGATGAGTGCACATCGTCTAGTTGATAACTCATGCATCCTCTATTTTCAAATATATAGACCTGCTTCTTATTATGATGCAAATGGAATGATCCTCCTCCAGCTCAACACATCATTTGTTTTCGAATTGACATAATACTCCATTCGTACAGTCGTGTTATATAAATTGTCAATGTCATTCCATTTTTCAGGCTTTATGTATCTATTTCCTTCTGATGGGTCCAACGGTCTAGTAAAATTCAAATATCCAACTTCAAATATCATCTCCCTCCTCTTCAATTTGATGATCACCTGGTTACCAAAATACCATTCTAGTCCATCAGTGATGGATATGTTTGACTATTGTTAAAAATCTCAATAACTTCAAAGTCTGACATGCTGCGGACCCCATCTATGTTCACATGTACTCTTGTCAACCACCCAATCAAGAGTATTTTATGTTGATTCGTGAGCCTTAACTGAACAAGAGACCATTCTAGCTTGTGTTTTCCCATAATATTTGATGTCATATTTGGTAAAAAATCCACTTCATATCCCAAGTCCAAGATGCTATTATCCACATCATACTCCCCATTCAATGCATTGAATCTGAATTCTTCATTGGTTCTCTACTCGTGCAATACTTGATTTACCATCCTTTGGGTGATAGGCGTTTCCCTTCCTCTTGTAAAGTGAACATTCATGTCATATAGTGTACTCAACACAGTTTCATACTTCATTATCTATACAAAAGTCCTTAGGAATTTCATTAGTGTTCCTACCTTTCCAATTGGCTTTTCTGGCACAACTTGATCTTCTATACGAGGCACAAATGATGTTGATGCTCCTCAATCCTGTCCAAGTAATTATTTTATTTCTCTATTATATGTCTCCTTTATTTTTTGTGGATCAAATGATGGCATAGGCCCTACTGAATTCCTTAACCATCGCTTTTTCTTCTTTCCTTCATTCATCATATCAACCCCTATTCTAGATTTTTCATGCGTAGCACCTGTTACTCTTGCTCCTTCATTTCATATTTTGGCTGATATCTTTTGAACATTTAGATTCAAATTTTGGTTCTGGTCTCCTTTGTCCTACCACTTCACAACTACTTGGGGACAATGTTCTGATGAGTGATCCAGTTCTCTGGAATATGTGCACCTCATACATGGATTTTGGTAGTCGTAAGTCAAGTGTCCAGGTTGATTACAGTTATAACATATAATCCATCCTCATCCTCCTCTACCAAAATTCCCTCTACCTAGACCTATACCAAAGTTTCCTTTGTTCCCTTGATTGAAACCTCTTTTATTTTTATATTTCGGACCACCTCCTTCTACTGCAACATTCTCTTCTTGGATCTTGTACATATCTGATGTGCCCTCCCTCAGTAAGTCGAAAGCATGATAATCCTTCTCTTCGTGTCCTGTAGACTTGAAAAAAATGAAAAACATGTTATTTGCTGTACTTTGATACTTTTGTAGTAGAAATGACACTCAGTGGGATGATGGCCCCATTTCTTACATATCTCATAGTATTCTCCCCTAGTAATGTATTCAACACTCCAACTTTCAAATACTGCGTGAGTTTTGGGCATTCCTTCTTGTGGTGGCCTTCTATTCTACACTTGGCACAATAAACATTTTCTCGTTTATCCTTATCTTTTGTAATATCATCCAGTTGAATCATCAACCCAACCAACTATGTCTGAATGTGTGCCATTCCCACACTATCTCCTACCGAAGATGACTCTAATTTAATTGTAATTTCCAAGGCCTCGGGCTACGACATAACCTTCTGTTGAGTCAATGGCCTCCAAATGTGTGGTAGAATTCCTACAATAAACCACTCTTGATGTTGTTGATCTGGAATCTGGAAGGTCAGTGTTCCCATCACATCCTTAAATCTATGATCGAAATACCATATCGAATCTATTTGTAGCTATTTAATATCCTTCAGTTCTATGATGTACTCTGACTCTGACTATGGATTTTTGAACTCCTTCAACAATGATTTCTTTATTTATTCCAAAGTTCTGGACTATCCTATAGGAATGATACTCTGCAAATTCATATACTATACTAGTGCATGACCTCTAAAATTTGTTTCTAACTACACAATCTTCACAACTTCATCTTGTACATTATTAGCATCCCAAATTGTTTCACACACAAACATATGTTTTGTTCTAGGTCCTCTAACCCAACTCCCTAGATCTCAAGAAGTCTAAGAGTATTGTGTGTTCCCTCCTCTTGGTGATGTTGGTTGACTCTAATTATGACTTTGTTCTCTACATCCACTATTATGACTGCTACTACTAGGTCCTCCTTGGATAACTACAACTGATTTTGACAAATATTCAACCATTATTCCTGATTGTGGTGATGCACATGGGGTCATGGATTCGACATATGATCTTTTCTTAGTAGGACTTACTGGTTATTATATTATTTAGATCTACTGAATCACCTCTTCTTCTCCTCCTATATATGGTATCTCCATGATTCAAACTAGTGCACAAGGCTCTCTCCCCTTTTTCTCATTGTGCGAGTGTCCTTTCTCAGCCCCAGTCTTTTTCCTCTTGTACCTCCTTCCACTATGAAACTCTCTAAACTCGTATTCTTCCTCGGTTATACCCTCTTCTTTCATCCTCAGTCCCTCCCTGTCTCTTTCATCTTCATTGTCTCAGACGATCCTCCTGTCAACCCCCAATTCACCTATGTGTGTGAACCACTTAGTAGTCAGATTCCATTATCATCATATTTTTTTCACATAATAACATATTTATCCACATGCCTAATGATTTCAAGAACCTCCCATGCGAACCTATGAAAAATTCCCTTTCTGCAACACTATATGATTGAATACAATCTACTTCTAATTACGTAACATACCCTCCTAGTATGTTATCCAACCAAAAATCAACTACTCCAACAGTTGGGTTACTTACATAATTCAGTTGTCTTAGCAATTCAGGAGTCCAATTACTTGGTGTTGTAGCATTGTAGCTTCCAGGTTTATCCATTAATATTTTTATCCACTGAGTCAGGATCTTTGGAAATTCACCAAAGAAAAATTCATGCAGATCCGTGAACGCATACCTTTGCATCCATTTCTTGTCATTCATATGAAGGTTTTTATTCTCCCGTTGAGAAAAATATCATCCCTTCCTTTCCAACCGTTCTGATATATCCTTCTTCGTAAGCCTCCAAAACATCCCCTTAATCACAAATTTCAAGTCCCAATAATGGAACCATTTTTTGGCGTTGTTGTGCATGGGTTTTCAGACCCTAGGTTCAGTTTATCTATCACCAATAAAACCCACCAAATAATGTCCCTTTCGCCATCACCTTCTTGTGAAAGTGAAGTCTCACCCGAGGTATCTATTGGGACTACGAGAACTAGGGTTCTCTAGCAGTAAGGGAATGAGGGGAAAACATTCGATTCATTCTTCCTTATTACGTCTATGCACATGATTCTATTATATTCATAATTAACTTACTTATGATTCATATTCCTATAATCAACACATTTCTGATTATTACATAGATTTGTTATAGTCACTGTTATGAACATTACACCATATTTAATCATATTTTTGTCTGTGCATTGTCTTTCTTATGTGAACTTTCCTCCTACTATGTATTGTCCTCTTGAATGTGTCTCAACTGTGCCCCCTCTATATTTTCTTATTCCTTCGTGCACTTTTCCTATAATTAGAATTTTCCCCAAAAAGTGTATTAAAATGGTTTGTCCCACAAATGAAAAAGGTGGCTTTATGGCCATGAAATAACTCTTTCATTTGGAAAATATTATCAATGCACGAAGTTCATATGAAGAGATCCAAATTCTGTTGGATCGGTTCACAAATATTTCAATAGGCGTTGGGAGTTTTGGAATTCCATATTGGTGGTGGGATCCTAGAATTCATTAGAGTGATAGAATTTTTTATATGATGAGGATGATCGACAAAGTCGTGTTAGTTTTTGGTCTGTGTCATTGTGGGGATCTTCTGAGAGGATTTGTTGAGTTTTTTTCTATATGGAGAGGTATATTTTCCCTAGCAATACCCAAGATCAAGTCTATCTCTAGATTGGAAGACTTTGACTTCAATAAGATTCCTTGGAGAGACATGATATAGGATAGTGAGCTCAATCCTTTAATGGATTTCAACTTGGGGGTCTAGGAGAGGAGAGAAAATTCTGAGCATGGTGATCAGACGATTATGATTAGAGGGTGCTTCACATATTATAGGCTAGTTTGGGAACCTGGTATCTTTACCACTTATAGGAAGCTCTGAGAGAGGTTCACATGGAGGGACTCTGTGGAAATTGTGTTGGGACATATGGGGGAGTGTACGACTTGTCAGCGGATCAAATCAGGGCACACTCATCCAACAAGGTTGATACAGTATTTTCCCATTTTGTTGCGAAGGTGGGAGGGCATGTTCTTATATTGCATCATAGGTTTACTGAGGGTGTAGAGTGAAAATTGTATATGTGCAAGGATTGACAAGTTATCAGAGGTCACACACTTCTCAGTGATTTCTTCAGAGTATGGGACAACATGGGTGACAAATATATCTCTTGGGGAGATATTTAGAGTTCATGAGAAACCCAAATTCATTGTTATTTAGCGTGATAACAATTTTCTTAACACATTTTTGCATGAGTTGTTCATATTTGCATACACGTAATTGAATTCCAACACTAGTTTCTACCCTGAGACAGATGGTTAGCAAGAGATGGTGAACCAATAGATTGAGAGGTATCTACATGAATATGTGAGTTCATGGATAGAGTGGTTACATTTATGAGAGAATTGTTGTGACACCCCTCATGATAGTTTGAAGAGCACCCATATTTAGCAAAGGATATATTCATAGAAGAACATGATGTAGAAAATATTTGATATTGGGGACATGGTTTTCTTTAGGGTGCAACCACATAGACCATTTCCATTGAGGATAGGTGGCATTGAGAGGATGAGGTTTTACCTTTGTGGTCCCTGCAAGGTGATACCAAGCATTGGAGAGGTATATTATGAGTTGGATTTTCCAGAGGGTATACAAATTCATAATATACTCTATGTATCATTCCCTGAGAAGGTGTTATGTCCATGGGTACCAATTCCACATAGTTACCACCACTAGATTAGAGGGGATGGATGATATTGACTCCCAAGGAGGTTTTTTATGTTCGAGAGATGATATTGAGGAGGAGATTAATCAAGGAGTATCATATAAGGTGGAGATATTGGTTGGTAGGGGATGCCACATGGGAGACTGAGCATATTAATTTATGGTTGGTTGATGGAAGAAATCTTGAGAAGGGATGAATTTGATGTCCTTTTCCAAGTGATCACTCCAAGTGTATGATTTAGTAGGATTATATACTCCCACACTATATAAACAACAAAGAAAATGGGGTCAAGGTGGTTATTTGATTTCACTTAGGAAAAAATATTATATTTTTAAACTAACATTAGGAAAAGGGGAAAAAGGGTTATAAAGTGACATTGTGACTAATAGTCAATTAAAAATTAGAAAGCTCATTTTATTATTCTAAGCTAAAAAGGGTCACAAAAAGGTAAAAGGGTTAAGTAAGGGTGAATGATAGTTATAAGATAAGGAGGGCACACTCCTTGTCCATTATGCATTGTTATTTTTCTAAAAATGAATTTGAGGAGATCTTATGGATTTTGGATCTTTGGATGAAAAAACCTAGAGAGAAATATTGGTTTTAGTGATGATACCATCCAACCTAGATGGTCATGGGGATAATATCATTCATATATTTTCATTGTGGTTGAGATTTCATCATTTGGCAGTTGAGTTTTCATTTGCAGGGGTCAATTTCTCTTAAGGAGGATGAGTTGGGTTTGTGGATGCATAGTTGTGTTAGTGGGATGTGTTTTCTCATCTTGGAGGTTGACTTTCCTTGTATGAGGGTCAATTTATCAAGTGTTGAACTGATTTATCCATTGTCGAACCAAAATTTGGTTGTATGCGCACAATATTTCTTAGGGAGGCCATATACGAGTTGTAGGAGTTGAGATCTTTGAGAAAGGAGGCCGAATTTTATTTGTGAGGTTTCCATTACCTTGCATGGTATATTTTTCTTCTTGTGGGAATAATTTCAATGTGTTGAGTTGGGTACCTTGATTTGGGTGAGTTTCTTCTATTGGAAGAGACCAAATTTTCTTTGTTGAGGCTGATTTATTGTGTGTGGAGGTCGCTTTCCTTATTGGGAGGTCATATTTATGCTAGATAAGTTGTAGAGATTCATTGTATGTTGTGGGTGTATCTCATTTTCTTCAAGGAGGTCTTTTGGACCCCTAGTTTTGTCCAACATATACACAAGTCAACATTTTAATAAACTAATCCATATTTTTTGTATCCATTTTCTTTGCTATCTTTTTATTTGATATGTCTTCCTTGTAGGCTTGATGGTATAAATTATATGCAAAAAAACCAAACTCTATTTGGATTCAAATACTAGCATATCCATTTGAAAATAACTTGAAAACATAACCCAATAGACATTAAATTCAAACAACAACAATAATAAGGTTTATACAGTGAATATAGAACCTACAGCCTAAGTGTTTGAAAAAATTCATCACCCAATAATACACTTACTTTGATGCAACAATAAGGGAAATTTGGGACAGTAGTAGGTAGGGTTATTACAAGATCACCTCAAGTCGTCAAAACATCAACGAGGAAAGAATATCTTTTGAAAAAAATTCGACAAAGAAAGATCTTATCAAGTCATCAAAACAACGACAAAGAAAGATATTTCACCAAATTGTTGCTAAAGAAATATCTTCTTAAGTTTCCAAAACGTCGGACAAGGGAGAATTTTGGTGCTTAAACATTCATCACAGGAATAGATAAGAAATTGGAAATAAATAATAAAAGAGATAAGAGAAGAGAGAAAAAGAGAACAGAAATAAAAGAGATAAGAGAAGAAGAGAAAGAGAGAAGAGGAGAAACATGAGGAAAGGGAAGGAGAAAATATAAAAGTTTACAAAAAACATTTGGAGCCAAAACCTTGTTTTGGCCATAACATGAGTATAACAACTCAGAGTCAGGTGAAATTTTATGGGTATGTCTGAAGTAACTAGAGCTATAAGAGTGACAATGAGATTTGGTAGCTAATTCTACTTCAATTTTCCAAAAAAATCAAATTGATGTTTTTCAAAGATTTGCATCGTGCTCAATAATCAAGGCACAAATAAAGGTGCAATTTTATAGAGAGTCCAAAATTAAGGAATGAATATATTGAGTTGTGATTCTAGAAAAATTCAAAAGGATTTGGAGTGGGAGTACCCAAACAGGGAAAATAGACTATTCTTGGGCACTTTTTAGGGTTTTCTATAAACATCATAGGAAAAGAAACCCTACGACACTCATCTAGAAAACTTTTTTTAGTTGATATTTTATCTATATATAAATACATACAACTTTGTGTTGAGGGAGTTTTTTTTCAGTTTTGATCCATTTGAGAGATAACCATTTTCAGTTAAAAATTCTAAGTCCAGAGGAAATGAAAAATGGACAAATTGAAAAATATAGATTGATACATAAGTTAGATGGATGAATAAATTATAAACCTAAGAGTTGTTGTGTATTCACAATCAAGAATAATAGCAATTCCCAATATAAAAAATTTCCTAGTTCTTGTCATATTTTTTTCTACTAGAGGAAAAAGTTAACACTTGATATTTTTGGTACCAA
Organism: Picea glauca; assembly: GCA_000966675.3. Classification (NCBI taxonomy): domain Eukaryota; kingdom Viridiplantae; phylum Streptophyta; class Pinopsida; order Pinales; family Pinaceae; genus Picea; species Picea glauca. The sequence continues at coordinate 708,943 of JZKD02S1074549.1, forward strand.
TGAAACAATTGAAAAAAGGGGTATAATCTATTGATTTCAAAGAGCCATAAATTTCAATTCATAAATTAGTTTGAGACATAAGTATAGACATCATAAAGATAATTCAAAAGAGAACATATTTGAAAGCTCATATTTTTGATTAATTTATTAGTTCTCTTCCAAAAATCAGGGAAAGGAAGGATCTGTAGCTTAATTAGTTACAATTTTACAATATCCATAATTCTACCAACAATTGTTGCATGATCGTTTCCTACAGAATTAGAGGTATAGAAAAACATGTTTGGTTTATATATGAGGAATATATATATAGAGGATTCCCAAGGATCTTACAGTCAATAAAATGAGATCATATGTTTACATATGAGCATGGGAAATGAAGAATTTGAGTCTAATGTATGTAGAAGCATGGTGGAGCTTGAGGAGCTAGTTGAGACTATGTGAAGCTTGTATAAATAAGTGAAAATATATAGAGAAGACAATGTAAGGATGATAAGAGATAAAGAGGAGAAGAATCAAAATAACACTCAACTGCTACTGAGTCTTAATATTTTGCAGAGACATGTCAATAAATATTTTAGCAAAAAGAAAGAAACCAATTCAAGGAAAATAGTGGCATCTAGGTATCATGATAGGATAAATGACCATGTAGGATATAGTAAATCAAGGAGTGTTAGTAGACAACATCATTCACTAGGAAAATCTACTAAAATATCACATCCACATTCATAGCTAGAGAGAATCCCAAGTGTGTACCTTATAAAAAATCATAGGATGAGGCATGGGTCCAATATTTTACAAGGAGAGATTAAGAATATCAAACCATCATCATTTGATGGATATCATAGGAAAGGAAAAGATATTGAAGCTTGTATTTTGGTAATGCAAAAATATTTTCATGTGCATGATTACCCATAAAACTTGGAGGCAAGGGTTTCCATATATCACCTTTAAGGAAAGGATTTCATGTGGTGGGACTGGCTAAAGCAGGCCAATCATATTGGTGAGAAGAGAATTTCCTAGAGGTATTTCAAGAGATATTTCCAACAATAGTATTTGTTATATCATTAATATGACAAAAAGATGCAAGAATGCTTTGAGATCAAGATAGGAGATATGACCATGGATAAGTTCGTGGACTTCATGAAGCATGAGAAGGTAAGAATTTATAGGTTCTTGAGTGGGTTTTCATCATTTTACAAATAAAAAATACAATTTGGTTATTTAATAATTTTTTAAGAAGCCATTAGGAAGGCTAAGTATTTATATGATCATAGCAAAGGAAGGCCACCTTTCCAAAATCCTGGGATGATAAGAAGAGAGGAAAGATGGATCAGTGAAATAAGGGATTCAAGCCACTTTTTGTAAGGAACATATCTCAAGAATATTAATAACAACAACAAACTCAAGGTGATCATAAAATGATATATTCCTTGGGGAAAATTCCAAGAAAACATCCCATAAAGTGTTTGGGATGTGAAGGAGACCACTTGTATAAGTATTGTCCTCACAAGGGAGAGAGGATGAGGACTATGTGTAACATTGAGGAATATTATACAGTGGACGAAGTGGGTAGTAACATGCCAAATATGTATGCAAACTTGGACAATAGACAAGCATAATACTAGTCCCACATGATTAAGGTATAAGGTAAGATTGATAATTGACCCATAGATATTTTGATTGATTTATAGAGATATTCATAGTTATATAGATCCAAAAATAGTTGAAAGGTTTGAATTGAAGGATGTAATGATAAAAAGTCTTGGTTGGTTCAACTAGCCATCAGAACCAAGAGGAAAATCAATGAACTTATCAAGGATAGCCTAGTGAACATGGAGTTAGCACTAAGGTATATTTGAGCATCATACCACTTAGGTCATATGGTTTCTTAATTGGTATGGATTGGCTAGAAAAACATCATATTGTCCTAGATTGCTACAACAAGGTTTTCACATGCCTTCAAGAGAAGTGGAATTTTAGGAAATCCAAGGCATTCCAAGACCTGTATCTATTAGAGAAATTTCAACATTAATGATATAAAGACGTTTTAGGAAAGGATGCTAGATATATTCCACTCATATGGAAGAGCCAATACGGGATAAATATCCAAGTATTGAAGATTATAGAGTATTAAAGGAGTATGAATATGTGTTTGGAGAGTTGCTAGGATTTCCACCAAAGAGAGATATTGAATTCTCTATTGAATTAATGGTTGGAGTTTCCCTAGTGTCCAAAACACCCTAAAAAATGAGCACACCAAAGCTGAAGGAGTTGCAATTGTAGCTAGAAGAATTGTTGAATAAGGGGTACATACACCGAAGTGTCTCACCTTGGGGTGCCCTATTTATTTTTGTGAAGAGAAAGGATGGAAATATAAGGTTTTGTATGGAGTTCAAATAATTGAATAAGTTTACATTAAATAATAGGTGCCCTCTACCATTGATCGATGATCATTTTGATCAACTGAAAGGAGGAAGGAAATTTTCCAAGATTCATTGGAGGTTAGATTACCATCATGTGAGATTAAAAGAAGAAAACACCAGAAAGACAACATTTTGGACAAGGTATGTCAATTATTAGTTTTTGGTGGTGTAATTTTGCCTAACAAATGCACCAACTACTTTTATGTGTATAATGAATGTAGTGTTTAGGGATTACTTGGGAAAATTAATCATCGTCTTCTTGGATGATATTCTTATCTAATCCTAGATAGAGGAGGATCATGATAAACATTTGAGAATGGTGTTATAGGTGTTAAGATAGCACCAACTGTATGCCAAGTTAAGAAAGCACTCTTTCTATCAAACACAAATCTATTGTTTGGGCCACATCGTCTCATAGGAGGGCATATTGGTGGGCCCTAAAACAAATTGAAGAAATTAAAATTTCACAAGTTCCAAATAATGTTTTAGAAGTGAGATAATTTATGGGATTAGCTGAATATTATAGGATATTCATTAAATGTTTCTCTAAGGTTGCACATCCAATCACTTCACTACATAAGAAGGGAGCAAATTTTCAATGGAATTCCAAACGTGAAGAGAGTTTCTAGCATTTGAAGGAATTGTTGAGTAGTGCACGTATTCTAAAGGTTTCATATCCATATGAGGATTTTGTTGTGTGCACCAATGAATGAAAAGGCCATCTTGGTGGATTCCTTACACAAAATGGATATTTCATATGTTATGAGTCATGGAATATTAAGGAGAATGAAAGAAATTGTGCTACCCATGACTTAGAGTTGACAACCATAGTTCATGTCTTAAAAATGTGGAGGAATTATCTCATGGGAAAACAAATTGAGATAAATACATATCATAGTGTTTTGAAACACTTGTTTTAGTAGCAGACTTTGAATTCTAGATACACTAGATGACTATAATTTCTTAGTGAATATGGATTTTACATTGAGAACATCAAATGAAAAGAGAATAAAGTGGTTGATGAACTTAGAAAAAGGGTGCATGAAATGCATGTTAAAATCATTAGCATGCATTGTTCAAATTTAGAGAGTGGAATTTGGATGTTGTAGAAACATATTAGCATTATCCACAAATTACATAAGGCTTGGAATAGAAAAATGTATCACTAGTTTTTAAAGATTATAGGATGGAGGAGGATGGAATAATCTTGTTCGGGAACAAATTTGTGTTCCTAACACACTGGAATTGAGAAATATAGTGCTAAAAGAAATGAAAAATATTGTACCATATGTTGGTCTTTTAGGGTACTAGTAGACAATTGAAATAGTAAGAAGACAATATTTTTGGCCGAGAATGAAGAAATATGTGACTCATTACATAGCCAGATGCATGGAATGGAATGAAAATAGACATCCCACATGGTGGTTATATCCATTTCACATTATTGAATGGAAATGGGAAGTAGATATAATAGATTTGATCACCAAGTTTCCAAGAATAACAAGACAACATGATTCCATCATCATAGTGTTGGACAAGATGGAAAATCTTATAAAGGATGAAAATTTTATACTGGTGAAAACAACTCACAAGGAAACCAATATCACATAGATTGATATGAAGGAAATTGTTAGGATACATGGTGTGTGTAAGGCAATAGTTTGAAGTAGAGATCCCAAGTTCACTTCCAACTTTTGGAAGGGGTTGTTCAACGAAAAAGGGATTAATTTGATTTTTAATACAACATATCATGCAAAATCACATGCGAAAATAGAGAGGAATAACCATATAATTTAATATATGTTGAGAATGTATGTAATTGAGAAGACTTCCAGGTCAGAAGACTATCTTCATTTGGTTGAATTTTTTATAATAATGGGTATCATATGTCATTGAAGATGAGATCATTTGAATCCTTGTATGGAAATAAATGCAACACACTACTAAGATGGGATAACCCAATTGCCAAAGCAGTTATTGGGATAGAATTGTTAAGAGAAATGGAAGAGAATATGGTAAATATCAAATATAATTTAAAGGTTGCACAAGATAGGAACAATATTTATGTTGATAAAATAATGGCATACAAAGAATTCATAGTGGGATAGCATGTGTTTTTAAAAGTATAAAATAAAAGGATATCGCTAATATTGGGAAGTTTTCCAAATATGATAGTGTGATATTGTTTGAAATTTGAAGTTCTAGAGAAAATAGGCTTAGTTTCATACATGATTTCATTTCTTACATCAATGATAATTCATAATGTGTTTCATGTGTCTTTATTGAAGAAACATATTCATTATCTTAATCATGTAATTGATTGGAATATGATCCCAATGGAGCATTAACGGGAATTTTAGGTGGAGTAAGTGCACATCCGATATCTAAAAGTCAAAGTTATCATGAGAAAATCCATTGGCATAGTAATGTTATAATGGACCTACTACGGTCTTGAATATTCCATGTGGGAGAATGATGAGACCATGTGGGAGGAGTACCCATGAATTTTTGTAAATTTTGAAGAAAATTAAATGTCTACTTATATATAAGTGCGAAAAGATGCATTTTTGTAGTTGGAGTCCTTGGAGCCACAACTCGGAGAATTCTTGCTTGACCTATTCTAGAACCCTGGAAGGGAAGTGGTAAATCCTAAGGGATTATGATGTAAATTATTATGATGTAAATTTTTTACATGTATATTGGTATGGTGTTGTACACTGAGGATGGTAGAAACTGTAAAGTGAGGTGAATATAACATCCCCATATTAATGACATAATTTAAATACAATGTAAGATTGTGGCATTGACTATGTAATGTGTAAGCATCATATATCATAATAACAAAATAAAATGTAATGTTGGTTGTACATGGACATGGATGGAATAATTTGAGGCTAAGTTTCCACAAGAGAGGGGTGGTCCAAGGGGTCCAAGGGGAAATTATTCATGTGTATTAATCCCAGCCCACTTTATAAAATTATTATTGTGTATGAACCTATTGTGTACACAACACACCCTTAAACAAATTTCAATTTTAGGGGTACCACTTTTTATATTATTCTACATTTCCTTGTATTTTTTATTCATAGACCACATTTTTGTTTTTATTTAAGTTTATTTTTTTAATCTCTCATTTCCTTAGCACTTAAAATATTAATAAAACCATAAAAATTTATCATGTGTTGAGCAAGAGAGGAAAAGGAAAAAATAATAATAATAAAGGGGTTAAAACGCAAAGTTTATTCATGGGTCGTACCAAGGCATGGATACTTATTCAAATACACCCATCACTTATAGAGGCTTCTAGGTTTCTTATAGTGTTGACATAACCCATTACCTCTAGGGGCTTCTGGGGATTTTGGAATTATTCTAGGGTTGACATCAATGACAACAAACTTTATAAAAAATGGTTCATAATGTTTTTTTTAAGGCTTGTGTTGGCATTAGGATTCTGAATAAATTGGTACTTTATTCAAGTCATAGTGGAGAAAGGCATGGATATCCATGAGTCATAGTGGATAAAAGTGTGTATTTCCATGGGTTGACAGTAGAGAAAAGCACAGATCTGCGTTTTGGTCAGGTACAAGATGACAAGTGACATCAACAAGTTGTGCATATCAATCTACAGTAGACCAGGATATTCTTGGAACTTGGATATGACAAGTTTATTCTTTTATATACTTATTTGAGGGTGGAAGTAAGGGGAAAGGAAAGGGGGTTAGAGCCTCCTTTCAGTTGGAGATGGAGAATATTGGAAGTTGTAGATTCCTTAGAATGTAATCATTTGATTATATAAGAAAAACATTATGTGGATTTCCACGTAAATATATTGTGCATTGTGTATTTCTTCTTCTGCTCCTATTGTATATTGGATACATTATTTGATTGAAAAGTAAGGTTGTAAAAAGTGATAAATTGTACTTGATATTGATTTACGCCCCCTCTCAATATCAACAATTGGTAACATAGAAGGTAACCTTCAAAACAGTCTAATCATTGTAAGAAACATCGTGAGAAAAAATGAAAGGCCAGATTCCAAATGGGATTCCACCATTTGATGGAAATAATTAATCATATCGGAGCAACCAAATGAAAACTTACTTGATAACTTTAGGAGTACATATCTGGCTCTCATTTTCCAATGACTATAAAATTTTGAAAAACACTCCAACTGATCCAGATGAGAAGAGATTTATGAGCTATAATTCAAAGGCTAGGAATTTTATCATGAGTGTATTGACACCAATTGTTTCTAGTAAGGTGATGGGTTGCAACACAACTAAATATGTTTGGGACAAACTTAAAAACATTTATGAAGGTGATCCAAAATTCAAGAAGGTCAACCTCCAATGATAGGGAACACAATTTTAAAATATGAAAATGGATGAAAAAGAATATATTGAAACCTATTTACTTGGAGTAGATGAAGTTGCCAATGCCATCATAGGATTAGGATAATAATTTGAAAAATACTTGGTTGTATGGAAAGTGTTAATATCTCTTCCTTTGAAGTGATACAGGAGGTTCAGTCTTGTTGTGACTCAGGATGAGTCACATGTGATTATTGGGTGCCTTTTAGCCCTTGGTTATGTAAGGAAGTGAATATTAAGGATGAAAAGTGAAGTACGAACCGCACAGAAGACACATAAACTGAGGAAGGGTCGAATTGGTTAAAGAAGCAGAAAAGAAGGAGCAAAGTAAAGGAAAAGATAGTTGTTGGAAGACAAGATCGAGGAAGATAAAGAAACAAAGAAGATATATCGTGGAAAACTTAGCAAGTGGGAAAAGACACCAACAGGTGCTTTGGAGCACTTCACAGAAAATAAGGAAGGACAGGTTGGCGAAGCCCTTAAAGCACGAGTCAAGTGGACCTAGTGTTTTGACACCCAGACATTGGTCATGTAATGTATAAATAAAGGTCTAGAAGACCTGAGAGGGTTCGTTCTAGATCGGTTGTTCGTATGATGTTCATTATTGGTCATTGTTGATTATTGCTGTTGAGAACAGTATTGAGACTATATCGTAAGATCTTTAGTTGGGTGTGAATATCAACCCTGCAGTTGGGTGCATAGGGAGGGAAGAGAAAGAGATAAAGAGAGAGAGAGATATGGAACTAAGTGCACAGATAGAACTATATGTTTTCATCTAATATATCAAGAAACACAGTTTTGTGGATGTATCCTTAGAGAGAGAGTGAACCACGTATATCTTATTGTATTTGTGGTTTATTCTACGTTAATTGCTATCTGTTATCCTGTTATTGCATTGTTGTGTTAGATCAGAGATACAACTTGTGAAGTAATCTTAAGAGTGGTAAAGAATAACTAGATTGTTGTGTGTTGTTGTCCTAGATTCACTTTGCATTTCCTCTGGTTGTAGACACCTATGTCATGAAACCCCCTATCACTACTTCAGGTGAGACTACATCTATTTCGTAGGTGTTTCCGAAAGGGCCAATAATTAGGGCTTGTTGGTGCACTGTAAGAGTTGAACCCTAGGTTTGTCCCTGTGCCAACAAATTGTTATGTTGCTGGGATAGGGACCTACTCGAGGGAATGTCAAGGTGGTTTCCATCAAAGAAAAAAATTCATAAGTGGATAGAGGAACAAGAAAAGGACTTCGCTAAAGCTCATAACAAGAACCCTAGAATTAGTACAAAAGATTGGTTGGGAAGGTACATCTTTACCGACATACACAAAATTTTATTTGGAGGAGTTCATAAGCAGTTATATGAGTGGTTAGCCAGATTAGAAGATACCCAGTGTGAGATCAGATATATACCACCTGTGGTTTGGACAACAACATTGATCAAGAAGGTCAAGAGAGTTGATAACATTGTGCCTAGAGTAGTGGATCTCTGGTTTGATAGCACTATTGGAGGGTACATTACTGAGTTTTCCATTGACAGATTCGAATCGTATAGTCAAGCAGAGAGGTATTTATTTAAGGGACCTAGAGGAAAGATCCTACACTTTTTTAAGCTGAGGATTAAGATGCTATTGCATGAGAAGAATATCTTGAAGATACAGTGAAGCTAATGTTCAAGAATTCAGAAAATTATAGTGACATAGAGGTTGGACTCACGCGCAGCAGGAGACTGTTCAGAGAGGTTCCTCTTGCGAACCTATTTAAGAAAAACTATGGATATGAGGGATTCTATAGTGTAGAAGACACAGATCTAATAGACGAAGAGAATTCAGAGTCTGCAAGAACAAAGGAAGTAGGATTAGAAGAGATTCACCAAGGAGAGACAAAAACTTCATGAACTACGCCTATTGTTGGAGTAAGTACTATTACTCCTCCTGTTGTTTTAGAAGCATTAAGTAACCAGAGTAACCATAGTAGTCAGAGCAATCAGAGTATTGTTACAAGAAGTTTGTTACATGCTCATTCAAGAAACCAAGGAAGATCTATGGTAGATGAGATGAGGTTACCCATTTTCAGAGGAGATGAATCTGAAGATCCTGACCAGCACTGGTTCTTATGCGAAGATGTATGGAGTATAAAGCAAGTCACTGACGAAGATGTTAAGAGAACTCAGTTTAGTACTACCTTGAGGGATCATGTTCTGAACTGGTATATGAAGTTTTCTTCAGGACCTGGACAGCCTAAACCGATGAATGACATTAATACTATGTTGAGTGCATAATTCAAGAAACCTAAGTCGGAGTCATAGTGCATTACAAAATTGAAAGAAATCAATAAGAAGGTAACTTAACCTGTTTGGGAGTTTGATCAGAGGTTTAAGACTCTAACAGGTCATTTGAGTTTTCATATCCCAGACGAACAAAATAAAGAATGGTTCATCACTACTCTCCTACCACACGTCATAGTTCCTCTGATGCAACAGAAAGTTGCTTCGCAGGCGGAAGCATTGGAGATCACCATGAAACTAGAAGAAACCCCTGTAGGACAATCCATCCCGGGTATGAGTCAGAGTTTGAATCAGCTAACTAGTTTATCTTCACAGGTTGAAGATATGAAGAAAGATAAAGGAAAAGAGAAAAGAGAAGATATATGGTGTATCAAATGTAAATCAGAGGTCCGTGACAAGGAGCATTGGCCCCTATTCCATGGATACTTGGCTTCTAGAGCACCTATCCCTTTGAAGCAAGCTATTGTACCCTAGTGTGAAGTATGTAGAACTAGAAATCGCCTTGGTGAATATTATTATATGCAAAAATATGTCCAGACACCTACCAATATTAACTTCACATTTTGTAAGTCTGTGGGACATGATGAGAAAGATTGTAGGGCTTACGATCTCATGCATGAAATATCAAGGGATACATATATAATTCAAGGAGAAGTACTGTAAGAAGGAAACAATGTGTAGTTCAACTCCCCAGGAAGAGGAAAATTCAACCCTCATGGTCGATTCATAGGAAGAGGATGAGGAGGAGGCATTGGTCGAGGAAAAGGTCATATTATTTTCTATAACTGCGCACAACCAAGAAATTTGGAAAGGGATTGTCAGAACCCTTGTACCACTTGCAACTAATGTAATTCGTTTTATCATGTCATTGAAGATTGTCCAATATTGTTAGCCAAACTCTAGGAGTGACAAGGAGGAAACCAACAAGTTCAAATAATATCAGTAGAAACTCACGGTGAAAATTCCAGAGTCACTATTATTACTAGAGGAGGTGTTGCTACAGGAGAAGACAAAGAGACTCCAAGAAAGACTGCAGAAGGATGAAGGATCAGAAGAGCTACAGAGAAGGCACATTTGTTTGATCTAAGGAGAGAGAGGCATACTTTTGAGGAAGCAAGGAAAGAATTTGTATAAGGACAAGATTATTCATCTAAGGCACAACCAGAAGTAAGGGAATGCGAAATGCCACCAACATTTGATCAGTATGCTATAGCTAGATAAGGAAAATAGGTAAGAAATCTAATGGACTTCTTATATACATGTATTAATTTGATTAAAGATGAAAAGGATGTACAGGAGATACAACACCTAGTAAGATAGTATGAAATTGGGAAAATAGATCCTATGTTAAGTAGAGTTGTGAATGAACTATCAAGGAAAATAAGGACAAACAAGGAATTACACCTTAGTGCTCAAATTGGAGACTACGATGTGGACTATGTGGTCCTTGACTTAGGATCATAAGTGAATGTTATGATGAAGCAGACTTGGGCACTGATGGGAAAACCTAGACTGATTTATTCCCCTATCAGGCTCGGGATGGCTAATCAACAGGCGGTGAGCCCCTTTAGAAGACTAGAACATGTCCCTGTAGATGTCGATGGGGTAAGGACATTTGCAGACTTTGAAGTAATTGAGATTGTTGATGATATTTGTCCTTATCTTGTGTTGTTAGGAATTGATTGGGATTTCAACAATTCAACTATTGTTGACCTAAATAAGAGAAGAGTGACATTTTAGCATAATGGCCTTAAAGTCATCACACCTATGGACCCAAATGAGGGTCACAGATACACAAAACCTATTAGGGAAGAAGACCACGCATATGAG
>JZKD02S1074549.1:719900-735406 GCA_000966675.3 Picea glauca
TAGACTGATTTATTCCCCTATCAGGCTCGGGATGGCTAATCAACAGGCGGTGAGCCCCTTTAGAAGACTAGAACATGTCCCTGTAGATGTCGATGGGGTAAGGACATTTGCAGACGTTGAAGTAATTGAGAATGTTGTGGATATTTGTCCTTATCTTGTGTTGTTTGGAATTGATTGGGATTTCAACAATTTAACTATTGTTGACCTAAATAAGAGAAGAGTGACATTTTAGCATAATGGCCTTAAAGTCATCACACCGATGGACCCAAATGAGGGTCACAGATACACAAAACCTATTAGGGAAGAAGACCACGCATATGAGATAGATAACATCTACAAACTGACAACAAGACAACATGACTACATTAATCCTACAACAGATGGAAATATTAGCTGGTGAAGTGAAAGTACATGTTCATTAGATTCACAGGAAGCCTTGGAAAATTGGCAGAATAAAATGTATGAAGTCTCCACCTGACAATCTGCCATATTGACCAAAGAAGTTCACTAGATTGGCACCGAAGTAAGTAACCTTCCAACATTTGATGGTTTGAATCATCTAGAGACATTTCTAGTTTAATTTGAGAGAATTGTACCAGTACAACAAAGGATGTTGGCACTTAATGAAGCCTTGAAAGCCACACCATATAGATGGTAGGGAACACACAAGAAGAACATCATAGAATGGGTACAATGACACACCTTATTGATAGTGCGCTTTTTCAGACCAAGCATAAGGATGAAAAGTTCATTACACAGGTCAGAGTTGTCCTAAGGACCACATGCGAAGTTGTGAGGAGGCCTGGACCAACACTCTTAAAGAATAGTGGGTTCGTAAGTTCATTAACACCTTGGATACTATGCCTATCAACTGATATCTTCAAGCAGAACCGTGCCTCATCACTATAGATTGGTATGGAATGACTCAAAATTTTATAGCTACATTTTTATTTTAGAGTCACTACCCTACAATAGATTAGTCTTTACAAATTATGAGGCAAAAGGTCTTTGAAGAGACACCTAACCTCCCTTTTTCCCAAGAAGGAGATGAATGGACTGCACCTTTTCAGCAGTTACAAGATTGCTACAATATTAATGTTGATGAGGATGGTGACCCTAGAGATGTAAACATTGCAGAAACTGAAGGACATAGAGACATAGATGGAACAAGGATTGAATTACCCTTTGTTGGATATCCCATTAAAATTAAGAAGGTTAATATTGGAACAGAGAAAACACCTAAGTTAGCAAATGTTGGAGACTATTGGGATGATTCTACTATTAGCAATATCACAAAGCTATTACATGAATATCAAGACTTGTTTCCAACCAAGTTCACATATATGAAGGGAATTAAAGGAACCATGGGAGAAATGAAGATCCCCTTGAGAGAATATGAAATACCTATCAACAAGAGACCTTATAGACTAAATCCTAAATATAATCTGAAAGTTAAGATTGAATTAGATAGAATGTTGGAAGCCGGAATCATAGAACTTGTTGAGGAATCTGAATGGATTATCCCTATGGTGGTCCAGGATAAAAATTTAGGAGAAATCATAATTTTTGTATATCTAAGGATGCTAAATGATGCATGCCTACATGACCCCCTCCCTACACCCTTTACTAATGAATTTATAGACAATGGAGGTGGACGAGAGGTCTATTCATTCTCAGATTGCTTTTCAGAATATCACCAGATCAGAATTGCTAAGGAAGATCGACACAAGACCACATTTGCAACAGAATGGGGGTCGTTCCAATATACTGTGATGCCTTTTGGCTTGAAGAATGCACCAGCCATATTTTCTAAGGTGGTGGTCAAAGCATTTAAGGAATTTTTACACAAGTTCTTGGAATCATATTTTGATGATTGGACTATATTTAGCCTCCTGAAAGACCACATTGAATGTTTAAGATTGATGTTAGATAAGTGCATGAAATTTCAGATTGCCCTAAATCTGAAAAAGTGTGATTTCTTTTCACCTTTTGGAGTAATTCTAGGACATACTGTGTGTAAGAAGGGGTTGTTGCTAGATCCTTCCAATATTTCCATCATTGTTGATCTACCTCCCCCTTCGGTCAAACAATTGTGCACTGCATTAGGACACAATGGATACTTTAGGAAGCTTATCAAGGGATATGCATAGATACCAACACCTATGGAGAAGCTATTAAAGAATTATAGTAAGTTTCAACGGACAAAAGAATGTGAGAAGAGCTTCGACACACTAAAGAAGAAAATGGTCACTGCACCAATCCTGGTTTTTCCAGATTGGAGTAAGGACTTCAATGTTCATGTTAATGATTCATCCATTACTTTAGGATAAGTTTTAGCACATCCAGGTGCAAGAGACATTGACCACATCATAGCCTTTTCTAGAAGGAAGCTTTCTACAGCTGAAAGGAACTATACTACGACTGAAAGAGAAGGCTTGGCTATGGTATATGCGTTGCAGAAATTTACACATTTGTTGGGAGGACATTTTAAGATGTTCACTGATCATTCTACATTAACGTACTTAGTCAACGAGCCAGTGTTGGGGGGAAGAATATGCAGATGGATACTACTATTCCAAGAGTATGACTTTGAGATTGTGTTCAAGCTAGGAAGAATGAATAAAGGACCTGATCACTTATTGATGCAGGAGAATCACAAGAAAGGGAAAGTGGAGGACAGTTGGATATAGACCAATGCGCATTTTGAAGACATTTAAATTTCAAAATAAGAACATTAATGAAGCAGCTAAAAGGATGTAATTGCTCTTAAATGTTTTGGGGATTGTAATGAAGATCTTGAGAGTTTCTATCATCTTTTGGTTGTATGAATTTATTGTATTGAATGTAAAGTAGATATATTATTTAATTCGATAAGATAGATTAGAGTAGCAGGAGGGAAAACTCAAGAAAGATCCCTCGTATGTATTGTATGATTATTCTCATTGTAAGTAAGTTGTAGAGAAAGAGAGCATATGAGAGAAGAGAAGAACGAAGATTGTATAAGTTGTTTGAGAAGATAGTTGTTGGTATAGAAAACCATGTACAGAAGCACTTGAATTAATATAATAATTCTTTGATCCAATTTCATGGTGTTGTTATGGTTATTGTTTTCATCTATTGAATGGTATTTTTACAGTTTGTTTATATGCTCTATTATGCATTTGTTTCAATGATTTATGTGTATGATTTCATGTTGAGTGTATCAATTTTGTGAGAGGGAGAGTATAAGTTTCAATTTATCCTCATCCTGAGAATTCCTGCAAGGAGTGTAGTGAAGGTCCGCAAGGAGTGCGTTGACAAGATTCTAAATTTTACCTTAGAAAATCTCAGGAGCGATAGAGTTGTTCTTATACCAACAAAAGTGTAAGTATAACACAAAGTCGTGCAAGGTGTGCACATGCCAGGTCGAAGGCTTAGACTTTTCCAACCCAAGGGAGCGGTTGAAGAAGCTTTGTTGCAAGGAGTGCGTAGAGTTGGAAGATATCAGATAATCAGAGATTATCGTGAAGGCCGCAAGGAGTGAGTATAGGATTCCTTAGAATCCTAGAGTTTGTAGAAATAATCAAGCTCAAGAAGGATAGAGACTTGGAAAGTTTAGAGGAAGGATGAGGGTTGAAGTCACCTCACTGAAATCAAGCTCGAGGGGGAGAATGCCAAGTTATTTGGTGAGGAACTATTGAGAGCCTGAACGAACTGTTGGAATTCTCAGAGGGAGAAACACCGATTTTCATGGACCGTTGGATCTAGTAGGTCTGCGGAGATGATAAGACCAAGTGTCTTTCAACACTCGTAAGCCTAGGAAAAAATGGTAGTTGTCATATCCAGAGGAGCGTGGTTCACTGATTTTGCACTCTAAAATATCGACATTTCGGGAGTTGAAAGAGTGTGAAGGAAGCTATTTTCGAGAATCGTGAGTCATGAAATCCCAATTCGAGAAGAATCTAGAGCGTCTAATCACAGGAAGCGAGGACTGTCGATCTGGAATAGCGATCATCATGGGTTCGTATTTCAGGAGAAGGGGAGAGGACCACTTCATAAACCCCCGAAACACAAAATCCAGAGGCATGTGAATGTTGGGCCCAAGTCGCAGTTGGAGGTCACATCATTGAAGAATTAAACAGAGGATCTAGGTACTGTTAGCCCATTCTCAGCATTTCAACAATATAAGGAGTCGGGGTGACTCACAACGGAACTCTCAAAATTGTGAAACACGATGCGTCTTTTGAGGTTAAGTCTGTGGTCATGCCAGTGGTCATGTGGAGTATAGGATCGCATCTAGTGCATCTTCATGTGGGTGGAGCATAGAAAAGGACATGTGGTTATATGTGTGAAGGGTTCCAACAAGGAACAAGAAGCCATTTTAGATTGGTAATTGGAAGATCCAAAGACCTGGAGGTCAAGCAGACCCTGTTGAGGTGGGGGTCTACATCAAGTGGTATCATAGCTTACAACTTTTTTTTTATATCGAGGGAAGAAAGGGGACAATTGTGATTGAATTCTGCGTGGACAGATTGCAACAATTCCACCAAGAATACATCTAGAAAGAACTTTACCCATTCCAGTGATGGAAAGGGATATGAGAGAACTTCGTGCTCGATTAGATTCCATGGAGACAACACAGAGGAGAACACAGGATACTAGAGATATCAGTGAGGCCAAAAGTGAGAACGAAGTTGGAGCCAAAGAAGAAGTTGTAGCCAAATATGCTGCAGAGGAACATCTATTCAAAGTTGTCGTAAGGATATGTGCCAGAGAAAAAATGGACATCCCCATGTATGAAGGAAACTTAGATGTTGAGGAGCTTCTAGATTGGTTTAGAGCTCTCAATAAATACTTCGAGTATAAATATATCAAAGAATATAAGAAAGTAAAGCACAATGTCACTAGAATGAAATGACATGAAACATTGTGGTGGGATGAACTGCAGGCTGATAGGCATTGCAAAGGAAAACAAAGAATCAAAAGATGGGATAGGATGGTTGCCAAGATGAAAGCCAAATTCATACCTAGAGATTACCAAATCAATTTGTTTCGAAGAATGCAGAATTTGAGACAGAAAGGGATGATAGTGAAGGAATATACAAAGGAATTTTATAGGTTAAATATCAGAGCTGGTCATAACGAGAGTGATGATGAAATTTTTTCGAGATACATGAATGGCATGAGATATGAGATTCGGGATGAGATGAGCATTGTGACAATCAAGAATGTGGAAGATGCTTATCAGATTTTTTCCAGGGAAGAAGTGAAATTGGTCTGAAAACAAGGTCAAAGGGGCAGAGGTAGAAGTCAGAGAAGAGGCAAAGAAAATTCCTCATACAGAGTACACAAGCCCAAGGATGACGAGAAGAAACCACATAAGCACCTATAGTGGGGAGGAATTTCACAAGAAAGAGAATATCATAACCATCCTTCCAACATTCGATGGTTTGAATCATCTAGAGACATTTCTAGCTGAATTTGAGAGAATTGTACCAATACAATAGAGGATTTTGGCACTGGATGAAGCCTTGAAATCCACACCATCTATATGGTGGGAAACACACAATAAGAACATCATAAAATGGGTACAATGTCACACCTTATTGACAGTGCGCTTTTCAAACCAAGAAGAAGGATGCGAACTTCGGTACACAGGTCAGAGTTTTCCTAAGGACCGCATGAGAATTTGCGAGGAGGCTTGGAGAAACACTCCTAAAGAAGAATGGGTTCATAAGTTCATTAACACCTTGGATACTACACCTATCAACTGGTATCTTCAAGCAGAACTATGCCTCATCACTACAAACTTGTATGGAATCACTCATAAATTTATAGCTACATTTTTATTTGAGAGTTATTACCCTACAGTAGATCAAACTTTACAAATTGTGAGGCAAAAGGTCTTTGAAGAGTCACCTAACCTCCCTTTTGCCCAAGAAGGAGATGAATGGACTACACCTCTTCAACAGTTACAGGATTGCTACAATATCAATGCTGATGAGGATGATGACCCTAGAGATGTAGACATTGCAGAAACTGAAGGACACAAAGACATACAAGGACCAGGGATTGAATTACCCTTTATTGGAAAACCCATTAAAATTAAGAAGGTTAATTTTGGAACAAAGAAAACACCTAAGTTAGCAAATGTTGGAGACTATTGGGATGATTCTATTATTAGCAAGATCACAAAGCTATTACATGAATATCATGACTTGTTTCCAACCAAGTTCACATATATGAAGGGAATTAAAGGACCCATGGGAGTAATGAATATCCTCTTGAGAGAAAATGTAAGACCTATCAAGAAGAGACATTGCAGATTGAATCCCAAATATAAGTAGAAAGTTAAGATTGAATTGGATAGAATGATGGAAGCCAAAATCATAGAACCTGTTGAGGAATCTAAATGGATTATCCCTATGGTGGTCCAAGATAAGAAGTTAGGAGAAATCAGAATTTGTGTATATGTAAGGAAGCTGAATGATGCATGCCTACATGACCCCCTCCATACACCCTTTACTGATGAATTTCTAGACAATGTAGGTGGACATGAGGTCTATTCATTCACATATGGATTTTTAGGCTATCACCATATTAGAATTGCTAAGGAAGATCAACACAAGACCACATTTGCAAGAGAATGGGTGTCATTCCAGTATACTATGATGCCTTTTGGCTTGAAGCATGCACCAACCATCTTTTCCAGGGTGGTGGTCAAAGAATTTAAGGACTTTTTACACAAGTTCTTGGAAGTATATTTTGATGATTGGACTATCTTTAGCCTCCTAAAAGACCACATTGAATGTTTAAGATTGATGTTAGATAAGTGCAAGAAATGTCAGATTGCCCTGAATCTGAAAAAGTGTATTTTATTTTCTCCTTTTGGAGTACTTCTAAGACATATTGTGTGTAAGCAGGGGTTGTTGGTGGATCCTTCCAAGATTTCTGTCATTGTTGATCTAGCTCCCCCTACTTTGGTCAGATAGTTGCACACTGCATTAGGACACACTGGATACTATAGGAATTTTATCAAGGGATATGCACATATACCAACACCTATGGAGAAGCTATTAAAGAAAGATAGTAAGTTCCAATGGACAAAAGAATGTTGACAAAGCTTTGACAAACTAAAGCGTAAAATGGTCACTACGCCAATCTTGGTTTTTCCAGATTGGAGTAAGGAGTTGTTGACGGGTGAAATTGTTCATCCGTCAATTGAGAGAGTGGAACCGGTCCGAGGTTGTCTAAATAACCCAAGCCGTTTGGAATGAACCACCCTGACGAGTTTAACGGCTCTGTTGGCCGCTCTAAGGTCTTAAGAAGACCAGAGAGAAAACTAACCTAAACTAACTAATCTAACTAAAACAAATAAAACTAACTAAACTAGCTAAAACTAATAAAACAAGCTAAAAACTAACTAAAACAAATAAAACTAACTAAAACTAACTATAACTAACTAAAACAAACTAATACACTAATCTAATTAAAACAAACTACTAAATTAAATTAAAACTAAATATAAACTACTCTGACTATTATATATATATACTACTAATTACTATTACAATAACTCAAATCAACTATCTAATTACTATTACACTAACTCTATTAATCAGTTGTCTAATTACTAGTTATATTATGACTTATTCACAAATATACAATATAAACAATCTACAGATTTAATTAAAACATGTAAAACTAATGTGCTTTATGTCCTAAGACAACGAGATATGTTTTTTGATTTTTATATTTTATGAAAAAGAAATAAAACTACTGAAATTAAACGATCTAATATATATTTACTGAAATTAAACAATCTAATATAAATTTAACTAAATTTAACTACTTAATGAAAACAACAAAGAAAAGATTAACTGACCTGGAAGCACTCCTAATTTGTCCCGTGTGTGATGACTCTAAAGCTGGTCGGAGGAAGTAAACTCGCACCAGATTGGTCCAAAAGCTTCTCGTAAATGATCGGCTGCGCTGCTCTTTGAGTTGTTAACAGGACAAACAAGACATAAAAAATCATAACAATCTTATGATTAATAAATCTATGCAATAAGGGAAACCTGTTATGCAAGAAACTTATATTTTATAATTCAACTTATGAAGAAGATAAACCTGTCATTCACAAACTGAACTAAACAATTGTTATCTCTTTTATACACTTGGAAGAAACCATATATGAATTAATGTGATTAAAATTATATCATTTGCACATGATTAAGATAGCTAAAGTAGTCATTAACCAGATACAAATTGATATACACAACATGAAACAAAATATTGATATGATGAGAAGCGAAAGCTGTAACAAAACACCAAATTCTGCTTCAGTCTGTATTAAAATTCCATATCCTTCTTCTCCCTTGAATGAGGATGTTCATTATTAAAAAAATGATAGGTTTTTATAAGCCTTTCCACAGGGTAAAAGCTCCTTGTGGATAATATCAAACAGAGTTACATAATCTGGGAAATATCCCAAAATCGACTAAACTAAGAAACTAAAATGCAAGTGAAATCTTTGAAATATCCCCTAACTGCTCATCATATTCATTATAATTTCGAATTCATCTGCAATAGACCAAAAATATCAATTTAGAAATATATTTCATTAGAAAAGCAATAAAAATTTGACTCTACAGACTTAGCTACAAAATCATCTAATTCTGTAGCTAGTCTAAAATAGCATACAAGATCAGATAGAAATCAAATCAAATCTTTATAAAAGAATCAAATCCAATTTTCTTTTAATAATCATTAAAAAACAAATCACTAATGATTCAGATCATTTTATTATTCAATATAAAACATAATCAAAAGTGACTTAATCGAAACAGGGATGTGAAGACTCTGTTTCATTTAACCATAAAATCGGGTCAAAGAATAACAAGATTGTTTCATATCAAATGGAATCCATAGTGAGTCGTATCATGTAGGATACGATCTAATCCAAAACAATCATAATCCATTCGTTATGGCTATAATAATGCAGCATGAGATTCATGTTGTTTTAATTAAAATACAAAATGGAAAGACTGTGACGATCATGGGTAAATATAACAACATAATATCAAACAAAATTCACCATAGATTTCGATCGCTGAGCGTTATACAGTCAACAGGCAGGATCAAATGATAGCGATCACAACCATTATCAAGTCGACAGAAATGGTAATCATAAACTGGGCAACAATCGCAACAAATCGTGAGTGAGCTGAATATAGAATAATAGTGAATCCAATCTGGTTTTACAATTCAACTTGTAATTAAATCTTCATTGTTAATACAAATTCACCCAATAACAGGGTCGATCCAACAGTAAACCACAACGAATTAATCGGTTGGGTTTCACATAACTGTTACGAATTGAATCCATTCACGATTTGGGTAAATTCATACAGCATCATATTAACAATAATCCAAACGGTATTCGAGTGGTCGAAAGCCACATAGACATGGAACCGTAACAGTTGACCATATTACAATCGTTACCAATTATAGCACATACATTATAACGAAACCAAAACGAAAGTGATCGTGTTGAGAGTCGAAATAGGAGAAACAACTTGCATCCAATTGACAGAGTATTCATTTTAGCTAAAATCAAACAACTCAAATCCAAATCAAATCAAATCGGATCGATTAAAATCTAATCGAAACTAAACAAAATTCCATTCAGTCAAAGCAAGGTTGAGTATAGAATGTAACGAAACCAATCAATACTGAACAGATCTATTCAAACCAAACTTGAATTGTTATATAAACTCATACTATTTACAAAAAAGGATTGATATTACACATACCTGTGTGACGAGGCTATCCAATTACGCCAGCTTATAATTGATCACAGTTGTGGCTGATTCCACATTTTGGAATAAAATGGAGCCTGTTGTTCTTTGTCTTTTGTCAGTGGCCTCTAGCTCAACCTTTTGACGGGTAAGCCATGTAACTTGGTCCTCCAAATGTTGTATTCTGGACTGTAGCATAGGCACATCGAGGTAGTATCTCTCTAACCATGAGCCGCACTGATCACAGGGTGGCACATTAGACTTCGACAGAGAAGGAGAGGGTTTATATATATGACCAGGGTTTTCACATGGCATCTTAATGCCAGGGTAATCTGGGTCGTTTTTCTACTAGGTGGTTGGTTCGATACGAAGTCGTAAGAGAGTTTGGCACACAGACCTTTTGAATAGGGATACTCACTTGCCAAAAAAAAACGTTTGACCTCTGAAGCAGAGTCTTCACTAAGCACAATAGGATCAGTATTGGCAGGGGGTTTCGGTTTGTTCCTCGCCATGCGAGAGATCAGACGGGAAGTCTTTTTGCCTTTAGCATTCGCATTGGGTTTGGCTTTAGGCCTTTTAACCACAGGCTTGACAATCTTGGCATCCTTAGTCACAGAGTGGGGTAGGTCGATAGGTAAATCAGGTAAGGGTTTAGGTAAAAGGATATTGTAGGGTACAGGGGGTATAAACTTGTCTTCGGTCACCATGGGTTTGTCAACCTTTGGTGGAGTAGAATCTACAAAATTATTATTTGCAATAAAATCATCCCAACAGTCTCATTGTAACCCCAAA
Source organism: Picea glauca (assembly GCA_000966675.3). Classification (NCBI taxonomy): domain Eukaryota; kingdom Viridiplantae; phylum Streptophyta; class Pinopsida; order Pinales; family Pinaceae; genus Picea; species Picea glauca. Next base: position 730,472 of record JZKD02S1074549.1, read on the forward strand.
TGACAAACAATAATCAATTTAACCAGTCCATAGTGAAAGAGGTTGCTATCGGCCTGGTTCATTTTATATTTTTTAGACATTTTGAACAGGATTCTATGAAGATAGTATGGCATATTAAGCTCGAAACCCATGAAAACCATAATTAGACGAAGGTGGTGTAAGAAAACAAACCCATACCGACCCTCGCAGGTGATGAACTGCTTGATAATCATCAACAAGTCATGCCATCGCTACTTCAGCATGGTCATGGGAGAACCCTTGTCACAGGAGCTAACCTTACGGGACTGAAAGAGAAAAGTCCAAGGGACTTCTTCTACCTTGCAGGTTTTGGACCATTTCTGCCCAGTGATAGGTAAACCTGTTGCTAAAATAATAAATTGCTCGTCAATTTGGAATTAGACATCCCCGACCTTGGCCCGACATCCATCAAAGGTCAATGTGAATTGCCTAGCAACGCCGAGGTTAAAACCATCAAATTTCTGTATGAACGAGAGCCACCCAAATTCCTCAAGGTCACCACGGGCATTGTCGAACATCAACAGAGCCTGGCTACCATTCGATTTATCCCTCACGACTGGAGCCATGGTGCGAGCACATGGTAAGGGTTGGGTCGAAAACACCCGCACACAGAGTCATTTGGTGTAACCACTATGAACGATCAAAAGGGGAGGCATTAATGTGCGTATGCGAGGCTGGTGGAAACACTTACCACCATGCAAAATATTAATTGCAAAGTACAACCGGCGTATTAGCCCTCTATTGAAACAATCATAACATGCTTCAAATCATATTATTTAGCCGACCCAAAAATCAAACGATAAACTATATACCAATGCGCCATTCAAAATATCAATATTCAAATGTAAAATCAAAGCCATATGTTTAACCAACGCGCCATTGCATACATGTTTAATCAAAGGTTTTAAAACATTATGACAAACGATTTCATAAATCGATGAGGCAAGGATTATAACAATAAGGATCACATGATATAAAACAAAGTAAACCATGACCCCTATGCAATTCATAAAAATAAGTATAACCCATAAATTCTCATGCTCAATGCCTCAAAAAAATCAAGTTGCGCAATTAAAGTAAGAATAGGCAATAGGGATAGTTCGAAAATCTCTTAGCCACTTAATGGTAATCCAAAGGTAAGTGCCATTCAAAATATCAATAAAAGATCATGACAGTTCGAGTAACGATAGAGGATTTTTCACGCTTACAGTCGTGAAAACTAAATGGAGACCAATTTGTAAATGTCGCAAAGAATGAAAATATCGTTTATTTGCAAAATGCGACGATAATTTGAAGTTCGGAAGACAAAGGTGTAGGCAGCTTATAGGGCAATTGAAAAAATTGAATTGGCTACCAACAATGGCGACACACTAGTAGAAGCAGTTATCTCTGTCAAAAGAAATACATTCAAATTAGGACAGCAAAGAAAATTTCAACTCAAAAACAACAACCATAAAATTGCACAAACATCATCATTTACCATCTTTTCCAACGATGTTTTAAAAGATGAAAACTAATAACAGTCTTAAGATCAACAAGTCACGATATTAATGATAAAATATTCAATACTGTTGGCATGGCCACTGCTGCCAGCAGGCGTCCATAGCCTCGACAGGGTTGCCATTTAACCCACTCAGACATCTGTATCCTGTCAAGAAGTTCTAGATCAGAATAAAGGACATTAAAGAGGTTTCTTTATACTTTTTCACAGATTTTCATGTACTCGACATTGCTTCGCTGCCAGCAGGCCTGTTCAGTACCCCGGCGAAGTTGTCTTGGCGTCATGCTTGCATTTACCCGCTGCCAGCGGACCTATTCAGTATCTCGGCGGGTTTACAAACACTTCCCACAGCTCTTATTAATATTTTATTTTGTTTTCTTTTGTAGATATATAGCTGAGCGGGGTGACGCTGAAAATCTTGATTTCTTAACATATTTTTTCCGACCTCATCAGAATTTTTTAACACTGTCCTTTATTAAGCTCTAGAGATGTTTTATTTCTAAAACACTTCTTATGATAGGGAGACATCTTTTTGATTCATTCCTTTATGGAAAGGGACAGCGTAAAAAGATAATAGATGATCATGACAAACTTTTCTCAAAGATTGAAATTAGTAACTTATTTCAAACAACAAAATTTTCCAACATAGATATCAATTTAGCGATATATCAATGATGTTCGTACAAACTTTCAGAAGTTATTTCAGCGAAGAAATTTTCTATGGTCTTTGTCTGAATGGCTCAGTGCACAGGTATGCATGTCTTTTCAAGAAACACACAAAAGCAAACTGATCAATTCAAATCAAAACCAAGCAGAAAGCAAACGAAAATGCAAACAAAAATGAAATATTTACATAAAAGTACAGGGGTAAATATCAAGCAAAGTATCTTTTCAGGGCTTGGCCATTCACCGGATAGGTGTCAAGCTACCCTTCAAGATTCTGTAATCGAAAGGAACTAGGAACCAACTTTTCAGCAATTAAAAATGGCCCAAACCATAGGTTTTGAAACTTGGTGTGCTCACCCTTTCCTTCGTGTGGTTTGTCCCACTTTAAGACGAGATCGCCTACTTCAAAATTCCTATCAGGAGCAGAATTAGAATCAAACCAGCTTTTAATCAATTGTTGATGTTGGTCTAACTTATGCTTAGCTTGAGTTCTTACTTCTTCTAACTTCATCAAAACGTTAATGCGGCTTTCTAAAGGAGGACAATTTTCTTCTTGGACTTTTTGCGACAATTGAAGTGAAGGAAGAAGAATGTGAGGTGGCAGAATGGCTTCTCTTCCATAAACAAGAAAAAATGGGGAGTTACCTATAGAGGCTTTGGGTGTTACCCTATCATCCCACAGTGCGTTCAGCAGTGCATTGTGCCAATTCTTGTGATTTTCAGCCACGGTTCTCTTGAGGATTTTGATCAAGTTCTTATTAGTTGATTCTGCTAAGCCGTTGCCCTGGAGGTAGTAACTAGCAGAATACTTCAACTTTATTCCTTTCTCCAAAGAAAAATCACTCATCTCAAGAGAAGAAAAGTATGAAGCGTTATCAAAAACTAGACAATCAGGGATACCGAAACGAGTGATGATATTCGAATTCAAAAAAGCAATCACCTGACTTGTGTTAACAATTCTTAGTGCGGTGGCTTCAGACCATCGAGTAAAGTAATCAGTGGCTATCACAATATACTTGTGTTGTTGTGAGGATGGTGGGTTAATAGGACCTATGATATCAAGGCCCCATTGCTGGAAAGGAGAATCGACTGAAACAGGTTGCAAGGGAAAGGCTGGTTTTTGCAACCACCCTGATGTTTTCTCACAGATAATACATTTGTGACACAAAGAATGGGCGTCCCTAAAAAGTGTGGGCCAATAGTAACCGGCTCTTAAAACCTTATGAGAAGTGGTATCGCCATCGAAGTGACCACCAGCTTCTCCTGCATGCAACTCAAGCAAGAATTTTTCTTCTTTGTCTTTTTCGAGGCAGCGCATCAGTCTTTTTCGAGGCGGACATTAGTCTCAATGCTCTTCCTTTGGCAGCGTCAAGGTGACGGGGTGTTGATTTGTGTTCAAGACAAAATCTAATATCTTCGTACCAAGGACTTACGAGGTTTTGCGTGCAACAAATCAAACTTTGATCGCGTTGTTCTAGATCTGACGTATCACTATCCTCTTGCTGTCCTATTTCTGAATCAACAACCAACTTACACAAGCCTTGGCCTCTCACAATTTGTGCTGGGGTGATCTCTAAGTCATACTCCTGCAAGGAGGTGACCCAGATGGCTCTTTTCTCTCCTAAGTCTTTTTTCACTAACAAGTTCCTCACGACAGGGTAGGGGACAATGACTTTCGTCCTTGACTTCAAAAGATAGGACCGGAAATGATTAACTGCTTTGAAAACAACGTAGGCTTGTCGATCAACCGCTGGGTAGTTAAGTTCAACACCTTTGAAAGAAGAGCTCATAAAGGCGATGGGTACTTCGTTATTCTCATAATTCTTCTGAGTTAGGACTGCAGCATAGGAACAATTAGAGGCAAAAGTATAGAGTGTGAAGTCTCGAGAGAAATCAGGGCTCATGAGAGACAGAGCGTCTATTATGGCCTTCTTTATAGCATTAAAATCTTGGTTTTCTGTGGGTCCCTAGTGATATTGGGTGTCTTTCTTAATCAGGTTCTGGAGAGGCCTGACCATTTCGGAGAAACTGGGGACAAAGCTTCTCACGAAATTAATCTGGCCTAAGAAAGACTGCATGGATTTCTTGGATGTAGGTGGAGGAATTTTGGCGATGACTTGAGTCCTCTCGGGGTCAATAATCATTCCATCACTAGACACAATGAATCCTAGTAACTTACCCTGTTCTACTGCAAAGATGGACTTCTTGGGGTTCAAGGAGATGTCGTATTTACGACATCGTAGCAGAACGATTCGTAAGTGAGCTAGATGATCGTCTTTGTTTTTAGAATAAACGGTAACATCATCTAGGTAGACTACTACGAAATGATTGATTAAGCCTCTAAAAGAAATGTCCATTTGTTACACATTATTTTCGTCATCCCTATGATCGTTAATGATGTAAACCTATCTGTTTCCTTTAGAGGGGTCAGTGGCCTGAGTTCCTAAAGAGAGAAGGGAAAAGAACTTCTCCTGAGAAAAGAAATTGCTTTTTCCTATGTAAAAACCTTAGAAAAAGGGAAGTTCGCAGGTTGCTCTATAGCCAAGGTTCGAGAATGACCCATTCTCGCAGGTTGCACTATAGCCAGGGTGCAAGGTGTTTGCAGGATGCTCTATAGCCAGGGTGCGAGGTGTTTGCAGGTTGCTCTATAGCCAGGGTGCGAGAATGACCCATTCTCGCAGGTTGCACTATAGCCAGGGTGCGAGAATTCCAGCACGTGGGAAAAATGAGCGTTTTCGTGAATCTTCTAG
>JZKD02S1074549.1:750410-763796 GCA_000966675.3 Picea glauca
ATCAATGGTTAGGTTCAAAAGTAATGTAAAGTATTATGCAAAACGAATTAAACATATAGTGATGAGAAAGGACGTTGTATACCTTGGAGTGATCAGATGAAGTGATAATATGAGTGTAAATGCAGGTGATGAAGGGTATAATAATGGCAAAAAGTATGGGCAAAAAGGTACAATATGTGGTCCCAACAGTAAGTAAGTTGTAGAGAAAGATAGCATATGAGAAAAGAGAAGAACGGAGATTGTAGAAGTTGTTTGAGAAGATAGTTGTTGCTATAGAAAACCATGTACAGAAGCACTTGAATTAATATAATAATGCTTTGATCCAATTTCATGGTGTTGTTATGGTTACTGTTTGCATCTATTGAATGGTATGTTTACAGTTTGTTTATATGCTCTATTATGAGTTTGTTTCAATGCTTTATGTGTATGATTTCATGTTGAATGTACGAAGTCTATGAGAGGGAGAGTATACGTTTCAATTTATCCTCGTCCTGAGAATTAATGCAAGGAGTGCAGTGAAGGTTTGCAAGGAGTGCATTGAAAATATTCTGAATTTTACCTCAGAAAGTATCAGGAGATATAGAATTGTTCTTATACCAACATAAGTGAAAGTATAACATAATGTTGTGCATGGTGTGCATAGGCTAGGCAGAAGTATTAGAATTTTCCAACCCAAGGGAGTGGTTGAAAAACTTGTGTCACGAGGACTACGCAGAGTTGGAGGATATTATATAATCAGATATTATCGTGAAGGCCGCAAGGAGTTCGTACAAGATTCCTTAGAATCCTAGAGTTTGTAGCGAGAATCAAGCTTATGAGGGATAGAGACTTGGAAAGTTCAGAGGAAGGACGAGGGTCGAAGTCACCTCTCAGAAATCAAGCTCGAGAGGGCGAACGCCAAGTTATTTGGAGAGGAACTATTGAGAGCCTAAACGAACGATTAAAATTCTCAGAGGGAGAAACACCGATTTTTGTGGACCGTTGGATCTAATAGTTACATGGAGAGGATAAGACTGAGTGTATTTCAAAACTCGTAAGCCAAAGAAAAAAGGGTGGTCGTTAGATCCAGAGAATGATTCATTGATTTGGCACTCCGAAATATCGACATTTCAAGAGTTGAAAGAGTGTGAAGGAAGCTGTTTTCGGGAATCGCAAGTCGCGAAATCCCGATTTGAGAAGGAAGAATCTGGAGCATCGAATCACGAGAAACGAGGACCGTCGATCTATCATAACGATCATCACGATTTAATATTTTGGGAGAAGGGGAGAGGACCACTTCACAAACCCCTAACACGCGAAATCCTGAAACGCTTGAATTTTGGGCCCCAAGTGGCAGCTGGAGATCACATCATTGAAGAATTAAAGGGAGAATCTAGGGACCCTTATCCCATTCTTGAAATTTTGGGAATCAGAGGAGTCGGTTTGACTCACAACGGAAGTCCTGAAATACTGAAACACGATGCAGCTTTTGAGGTTAAGTCTGTGGTCACGTTGGTGGTCACATGGAGTGGAGGTTTGCGTCTAGTGCATGTTCATGCAGGAAGTGCATAGAAAATGACCTGTGGTTATATGTGTGAAGGGTTCCAACCGAGACTAAGAATCCATTTCATCTCGGGAATTGAAATATCCAAAGACTGGGAGGTCAAGCAGACCCTGCTAAGGTGGGGGTCTGCGTCAGGTGGTATCAGAGATTACAAATTTTGTTTTATGTAGAGGGAAGACAGGGGACAGTTGTCATTGAATTATGCATGGACAAATTGCAAGAATGCTTCCAATAAGACGTCCAGAAAAAACTTTACCCGATCCAGCCGTGGAAAGGGAGATGAGAGAACTTCGTGCTCGATTACATGCCATGGAAATAACATAGAGTCGAACACCTGATACTGGAGATATCACTGAGGCCGAAAGTGAGAACGAAGATGGAGACAAAGAAGAAGTTGTAGTCAAAGATGTTGCAGAGGAATGTTTATTCACATTTTTCACAAGGATAGTTGCCAGAGAAAAAATGCACATCTCAATGTATGAAGGAAACTTAGACATTGAGGAGTTGCTAGATTGGTTTAGAGATCTGGATAAATACTTCGACTATGAATATATCGAAGAAGATAAAAGGTAAAGAATGTTGTCACTAGAATGAAAGGAAATGAAACACTATGGTGGGATGAATTGTAGGCTGACAGGTGTTTCAAAGGAAAAAAAAATCAAAAGTCGTGACAAGATGGTCACCAAGATGAAAGCCAAATTCATACCCAGATATTACAAAATCAATCTGTTTCAAAGAATGAATAATTTGAGACAGAAAGGGATAATAGTGAAGGAATATATAGAGGAATTTAGAGGTTAAATACTAGAGTTGGTCATCGCGAGAGTGATGATGAAAAATTCGCCAGAAACATGAATGGCATGAGATATGAGATTTAGGATGAGACAAGCATGGTGACAATTAGGAATGTAGAAGATGATTATCATATTGCTTCCAAGGAAGAAGTGAAATTGCCCCAAAAACAAGGTCAAAGGGGTAGAGGTAGAAGTCAGAGAAGAGGCAAATCAATTTCCCCAGACAAAGTAAAGAATCCCAAGGATGAAGAGAAGAAACCACATAACCACCCAGAGAGGGGAGGAAGTTCATAGGGAAGATAGTATGCCAATAGGAACACGTTTCCTCCAGCAAGAGGAAGGGGAAGAGGAGGTGAAATAAAGTGTTTTGTTTGTGGAAAGATAGGACACAAGTCTTGGGAATGTCCCAATAGAAAAATATATGGAGGAGGAGAAGCTCACATTTCAGAAACACAAACGCGAAATGTTGAGCCAGAAGATGCAAAAGGTGGAAGATCCTTAATGATGAGGAAAATTCTCTTGAAGCTAGAGAAAGAGATGGAGGATCCAGTCCAGAGGAACAGTTTATTTAGGAATTCTTGCAAGATCAAGTATAAGGTATGAAAGATGATAATTGACAGTGGAAGCACAGATAATATATCATCCACAAAGATGGTGTAAAATATGGAATTGGAGACAGTTGCACACCCAATCCCATACAAGGTTTCGTGGTTGCAAAAAGGACATCAGGTAACTATCACTAAACAATGTTTAGTTGAATTTAAGATAGGGGGATACATATATGAGATCTTATGTTATGTTTTTCCCATGGATGTCTTTCATCTTTTGTTGGAGAGGTCGTGGAAATATGACATAAATGTTATTCATGACGAAAGAAAGAACACATATACCTTGGAGAACAATGGTAGGATGCTTATGTTGTTTCCAATTGAAGACAAGAAGGTAAAAGAAGAAACAAGAAATAGTATACTTATCATGAGTGGGAAGGAACTTCTGGATGAAGTCAAGAGATATGAGTAAATGCACTTTGTTGTGGTGAGAAAACGTAGAGTCATTTTGACCAGTATTTCGGTAGATGATCTACCTGAGGAAATTGAGGAACTATTAGAGAATTTCATTGATATAGTGATGGATAATTTACCTTGTTTATTTCCACCCATCATAAGTATAAGCCATCACATTGACCTTATAATAGGAGCAAGTTTACCAAAAAAAATAGTGTATAGAATGACGTCGTAGGATAATGAAGAGGTAAAGAAGCAAGTCCAGGATTTGATGGACAAAGGGTTGGTTAGAGAAAGTTTGAGTCCATGCGTTGTGCCAATAGTGTTAAGTCCAAAGAAAGATGGTGGATGGAGGATGTGTACAGACTCGAGGGATATAAACCAAATCACCATCAGGTATATATTTCCTTTACCTAGGATGGATGACTTGATGGATTGCTTGAGTGGAGCAATTTTTTTTTTCAAAATTGATTTAAAAAGCGGATATCATCATATTAGAATGAGGGAAGGTGATGGATGGAAGACAACATTCAAAACAAATTAAGGACTATATGAATGGCTTGTCATGCTATTTGTCTTGATGAATGCACCAAGTACTTTTATGAGATTGATGAATGAAGTCTTGAAAGATTTCATTGGGAAGTTTGTAATTGTATATCTTGATGATATACTGATCTTCAGTAATACCGAGGAAGAACATTTGAGACATTTAGCTTTAGTGATGAGAAGGTTGCAGCAAGAGAAGTCGTTGATAAATCTAAAGAAGTCATCCTTCATGAAGACAAAAATCATTTATTTGGGTTTTGCGATCTCTTCGAATGAGTTGAAGATGGATCCTGAAAAGGTAAAATCAATCAAATAATGGCCATTGCCAAGGAATATCTTTAAATTCAGAAGCTTCCATGGACTAGCCAGTTTTTACAAGAAGTTCATCAAAAATTTTAGTGGGATTTGTGCGCCAATGATGGACACAATCAAGAAGAGACATAAATATTTTCATTGGACAGAGGAAGCAGAGAAAAGTTTCAAGTTGTAAAAGGAGAAGATAACTAGACATCCAGTTCTGGTTATACCATATTTTAGTAAAACATTCTAGGTGAGATGTGACACAAGTGGATTTGCAATTGGAGTAGTCTTAAGTCAGGAAAATAGACTAGTTGCATACTTTAGTGAGAAGCTGAATGAAGCCAAGATGAAATATTCCATGTATGATAAGGATTTTTATGAAATCATACAGGCATTGAAGAAATGGAGGCACTACTTGGTTCCAAAAGAGTTCGCTTTGTATAACGACAACCAGGCCTTACAGTTTGTAACCGAATAGGAAAAACAGAACCAGAAACCTGAAAAATGAGTTGAATTTATGAAAAACTTTACTTTTGTTATAAAGCACATATCTAGAAATTCTAACAAGGTTGTTGATGCATTGAGCAGGAAATGTTTGATTCTATAGGAGTTTCATGTAAATACCTTAGGTTTTGATAGCCTTAGGGAAATGTACAGAGAAGATTCAGATTTCAAGGACACTTATGAAGCATGTGAGAATCATGTTATGAGAGATAGAAGCCAATGCATTGAATACTTTATTTAGGACAGACTGTTATTTAAATGAAATCAGTTGTGTATCCCGAAGAGTTATATGAGAGAAAAATGTTTGAAGGAAAAGCATAGTGGGGGATTGGCTGGACATTTCGGCCATGATAAAACATTTGTGCAACTGAACAATTTGTATTATTGGCCAGGAATGAGGACGTATTCCAAGAAATTTTTCAACAAATGTAGAATCTTCTAGCACACAAAGGGGGAAAGCCAAAATACAGGGTTGTATCAACCATTTCCAATACCAGAGAGGTTGTGGGATGCGGTAAGCATGGATTTTGTGTTGGGACTACCAAGGACATAGAGAGGTTGTGATTCCATATTCGTGGTAGTCGAAAGATTCTCAAAAATGGCACATTTCATTCCATGTCATAAAAGCAGTGATGAAACACAAATTGCAAATCTGTTTTTCAAAGAAGTTGTTTGACTTCATGGTTTACCCAAGAGTATTGTTTCAGATAGAGATACAAAATTTGTTGGTCATTTCTAGAGGACACTATGGAAGAAGCTGGGGACGAATCTATATTTTAGCTCAACATATCACCCTCAGATTGATGGAAAAACTAAGGTAGTAAATCAAAGTTTGGGAGATTTATTGAGGAGTTTAGTAGATGAACATCATAGTCAGTGGGATTAGATTTTGTTGCAAGAGGAATTTGCATATAATGAATCACCTAACCAGAGAACAAGACATAGCCCATTCTAGCTAATGTATGGAATGAAGCCAAGAGGAGTATTTGAGTTGAGAGACTAGGAGCAGAATGATTTTAGGAGTGCTGGAGCGAAAGATTTTGCAGCAAAGATGCAAAAGCTCCACAGTAAGATTAAAGAGTGGTTGCAAAGTTCCAACTAGGAATACAAGTGCAAAGCAGATCAACACAGGAGAGATATTCTATTCCAAGTGGGAGATTTGGTCTTATCATATCTAAGAAAATAAAGGTTCCCAAGAGGAACGTATAATAAGATGAAGATGAAAAATATAGGGCCATGTAAGATTTTATAGAAATTTTTGGCCAATTATTATGAGATAGAATTACTAGATGATGTGGGCATATAACCCATATTCAACATAGCAGATCTGTACCCTTACAGAGAATATGAAGCAAGAGGAGAAGAGAATCAAAAGGAATTTCCATGGGTCAAGAAGATTCCCGTAGCTGGAAAGACGCAGATGGAAAATATCATTGATCAGAGAGTTGGTAAGAAGACCCAGAGGAAGACACATCTTGAATATTTGATAAAATGGAAGGGAAACTCGATCGATGATGCTAGATGGGAAAGTGAAGCATATATCTGTAAATATTGACACACAATGCAAGAGCTCATGGAAAGGATTCCATGAATTTTTCAGCCAGAGGAGTATGATGTAGGAGCATCACAAGCAGGGAAAAGTGGAGGATAGTTGGATATACACCATCGCACATTTTGAAGACATTTAAATTTCAAAAGAAGAACATTAATGAAACAAATGAAAGAATTTAATTTCTCTTAAATGTTTTGGGGATTGTAATGAAGATCTTGATCGTTGCACTCATCTTCTGGTTGCAGGCATTTATTGTATTGAATGTAAAGCAGATGTAGTCTTTAATTCGATCAGATAACTTAGAGTAGTAGGGGGGAAAACTCAAGAAATCTCCCTCATATGTATTGTATGATTATTCTCATTGTAAGTAAGTTGTAGAGCAAGAGAGAATAGGAGAGCAGAGAAGAATAGAGATTGTAGAAGTTGTTTGAGAAGATAGTTGTTGCTATAGAAAACCATGTATAGAAGCACTTGAATTAATATAAGAATGCTTTGATCCAATTTCATGGTGTTGTTATGGTTATTGTTTGCATCGACTGAATTGTATGTTTACAATTTGCTTATATGCTCTATTATGCATTTGTTTCAATGCATTATGTGTATGATTTCATGTTGAATGTATGAATTCTGCGAGAGGGAGAGTATAAGTTTCAATTTTTGCTCGTCTTGAGAATTCCTGCAAGGAGTGCAGTGAAGGTCCACAAGGAGTGCGTTGACAAGATTCTGAATTTTACCTCAAAAACGCTTAGGAGAGATAGAGTTGTTCTTATAACAACATAAGTGAAAGTATAGCACAGAGCCGTCCAAGGTGTACGCAGGACAATTCAATGTCTTACACTTTTCCAACCCAAGGAATCGGTTGAAGAACTTATGTCGCAAGGAGTGCACAGAGTTGGAAGATATCGGATAATCAAAGATTATTGTGAAGGCCACAAGGAGTGCGTGCAGGATTCCTTAGAATCCTAGAGTTTTCAGTAAGAATCAAGCTTAGGAGGGATACAGACTTGGAAATTTTAGAGGAAGGACGAGGGTCAAATTCACCTCGCAGAAATCAAGCTCAAGAGGGTGGACACCAAGTTATTTGGTGAGGAGCTATTGAGAGCCTAAACGGACGATTGGAATTCTCGGAGGGAGAAACGTTGATTTTTGTGGATGGTTGGATCAAGTAGATCCAAAGATAGGATAATACTGAGTGTATTTCAACACTCGCAATCCCAGGAAAAAAGGGTAGCCGTTAGATCCAAAGGACCATGAGTCATTGATTTGGCGCCCCAAAATATCGACATTTCGGGAGTCGAGAGAGTCTGGAGGAAGCTGTTTTCAGGAATTCTGAGTCATGAAATATTGATTCGAGAAGGAATAATATAGAGCATCGGATCATGGGAAATGAGGACCATTGATCTAGAATAGCGGTCATCAGAGTTTCTTATTTTGAGAGAAAGGAAGAGGACCACTTCACAAACCCTAACACACAAAATCTTGACATACTCGAACATTGGGCCCAGGGTCGCTACTGGAGGTCACATTAGTGAAGAATTAAAGGGAGGATCTAGGGACCGTTAGCCCATTCTTGGCTTTTTGGGAATTTGAGGAGTCGGGGTGACTCGCAATGAAAGTCCATGGTTACGCTAGTGGTCACATGGAGTGGAGGCTCGCATCTAGTGCATTTTCGCGTGGGTGGAGAATAGAAAAGGACCTTTGGTTATATGTGTGAAGGGTTCCACCAGGGACAAGGAATCCATTTCATCTCGGGAATTGGAATATCCAAATATCAGGAGGTCAAGAAAACCTTGCTGAGGTGGGGGTCTGTGTCACTTATCTAGGTTGGAACATGGAGAGGAACCTACCAATTTAGAGGATACACTACCACATGCACAGTTGTTGGCCATGAGAAAATTTGATGATCACTTCGTCGAGATAGTTTAGCTCCTGCCCACAAGAATGGCACCTCGTGAGTGTTAGCACTCTATAATTTTCCCAAGGCCGTGGAGGCAGTCATAGAGGCAACATTAAAACAACTTTGATTTAGGGATCTAGCCCTCTAGGACTCAGAGAGGGATCTCTCTGTCAAATTTATATTTGTTTAGAATAGGATATTAGGCTAGCTATGAAGAATAGGAGATGTTCTTGGATTTTTCTGGTTGAGATAGCAAAATAGGACCATTGGGCTATGGGGTCTGTGTTATAAAGGTAAAGATCAAAGAACAAATATATAGATTATTTTCACAGGGAAGGATAATGAGACTATTGGATTATTTAGAAATAAAGTAATGGACAACATAAAAAGATGAGATTGTCAATTAAAGTAAAGAAGAAATTAAGAATTTATTTACTGTAACATCATAGGATGAACATTTAGACCTTTAAAAGCTACAAACATAGTACACAAAGGTAAATTATGAAACTTTAACTCCTTTTAAATGATCAAACCAGAAAACAAGATGATAACTAAGAGAGATAAACATTCAACGAAGAAGAAAAAAACTTCACCAACAACTAACACACAAGAATCCTGTGAAATGTCTCTTTGTATTACTGGAAGATCTCTTGATAAAATTTACAGTGCTTATAGCTTGCTAGGGCCTAAAGGTCAACAACCCTTTTACATTAAAATCACATCAATAAATAGGAAATATCCCCCCTCAAGTTTATGAAGACGGATTCAACCACCTCGGCCAAAAATAGCAACAAATCCCCAAAAATCTAGAACTGTCTGCAATGAAAGATGGGTCGAATTTCTACAAAAAAGGGGTCCAATCAGACATTTGTTTATATTTAATGATGACATATGGGAAAACCCTGAAGGAGGTTATTGTATATGAGCATGTTCTAGAAAAAAACCTCCTTTAGTTTCTTCAATTTCGTCTCCATCTCGCTGAAATAGCTCCCGCAAAACGAGGACTGAAACCGAAAGAACCGAAAATCCCAAAAATGAGGCTGAAAGATAGCTTTGAGTCTCCCAGATGGTGTCACCTGTGAAAACACTGAGAGAGGTTTTTCTTCTGCATCCCGTTATGGAGAAAAATCTCTCTATTTTTTAAAATTCGTTTTCGTTTGCCTGGAATCCGCTTCGGAAGACGACTGTTCAGAACTAGAAAAATGTCAATTTTGAGTTTTTGGATGGGTGGTTTTGCATGGGGGAAGGTGGTATTCCCAACCCCCCATGAGGTGGTAAGTGGTTTTAGGTGGGGGGGGTTCTACTGGCTTCTGGATATGACACCTGTCCGGGAGTGGTTTTAGAAAACTACTTCATTCTGGACCCCCCCTCTCGTTAAACTTCGAATGGCCAGGGGGGGTCCGGAATTTTTGATGGTCGTTGATTTAAATTAATTTGGGATGTGATGTGATGGGTAAAACTTAGGATAGTGTGGTTTGTTCGTTTTTGTTTTTGTCTAATTTATTTGTTTTGTTTTATTATATTTTTTATTTTTGTTTTATTGTAATTTGTAATATATATGTTTTTTAATTGTTTTATTAATATATGTTTTTATTTTTATTATATATTACATGTTTATTTTAATTTTTTATTTAATGTTTTATATATGCTTTTTTATATGTTTTTTTAATTTGTTTTTTAATTAATTATTATATGTTTTATAATTTTTGTTTAAAGTTTTGTTTAATATATGTATTTTTATATTGTTTTTTTTTTTAATTTGTTTTTTGAATTAATTGAAATTAATCAGACACTAACCTAATTACTAACCTAAGAAACTAACTTAATCACACTAGGTTAATAATTAATTAATAATTAATTTAATCATTATTTTATTTTAAAGTATCCTATTAAAACAACTTTATTAGGCTAACAAGCATTAGAAAATGCCACTAACCCTTTAATATTATTCGTTTATTATCCTAACTTTGTTTATTCATGCAGGGACGAGTGGCGAGCGAGCTGTGGTCAATGTGACAAATGGGCAAGGGAATGAGGGTGCAGAGGTGGATGAAGGATGTGGTAGGGTGATGAAGGGTCGGGAGAAACAGATGGAGGGGAAAATGGAATCAACCGAGCCCAGTAAGATAGATGTATTCATCGCGGGGGCAATGCCAAATCAACAGTCGAAGAATCGAGTTACCTATAATTATAGGACCCCAACATAGGCTCCACCCGGGGATGGAAACTCTTTCAGGAGGTGTCAATGAATCAAGATGGATCAGCTCAAAATTTGGAATGAATTAAAGAACAGAGGCAATGACTCAAGATGGATCAGCTCATCACTTGTTTAGGGCTTCATGATTTCATCTGAGGTTTGACCTTGAAAAAGGTTCAAGGGCTACACCTCTGGATCAGCTTCTGTATCTCCCTTGTTTTCCTCAACTGATTCATTCAAAAATTATTCTTCCTTTCTATGTGCAATCTGCTTGTAATGTTTCCTCAAGAGCGAGGCAAAACATAAGGGAAGGCAGTTTTCATTTTCTTGAAAATTTTCTGCATTTTGATCATTGTTGTCATAATTTCCATGTATATATTGATTGTTCTGCTGGGATTGCAAATGATCTTCTTCCTCCAAATAGTATGTTGCTAATTTCTTTATAAAATTCACCTTGATATCCTCCTCATCATTCTGATCATGCTTGGGTAAATCATCCATGAATGAAATGCCATCCAACATGCACATCATATCAGTTGATGGATCTTCAACAAGTTGCATTGGAGTTTCATCTTTGACTGTATTATGAATTGAATACATGAAATAATCCTTTGGTGGTTCAGAATACATAGGTTGTGCTCCAAAATGTTTGGGGACATTGATCCTTGTCCATTTTGGTGCTAATGGAACATAAGGTCTTCGAACAACAAGCTCATATTTCCTGCTAATCTTCTGCATCATATCTCTTACAGTGTTTACCAAAACATCTAGTTTCACTTTTGAGGATGTCATTCGTTCCTCTTCTAGTCTATCTTCCTCTTCAGCCGCTAATTTTGCCTTTCGGTTCAACAAGTTAGCTTCCATATCAATTGCAACCTTTTTCATTTCTTCAAGGCTTGCAGTGTTCCTTTCTCTTAATTGGAAGGATCGAAGGCATCTGGGTAATGCAAGTGAGTTGATCCTGGGGGTGGCCTTATATCAGCAAGCATTGCATGATACACCTCGTTGAACCTTGTAGAAAACTGATGTACTATTTCCCCTGGCTATCTTTTCCAATGTTCATACTCTTCTAGGATGAGAAAGAGATTTCTCATGATCGCCCATCGATCTAGGAAAACTTGCACAAACTGATGGAAATTGTTAATGCTTGCAGCTAGGAGATTTTTAAACCAACTCTTGACTTTACATCCCAAGGATAGGGAAGACATTTTGATGTAGACATCATCATCTTCTACCTCAAAAAAATCAGCAAAATCCTAAAGACTTTGGATATGCTTTTCAGCAATGATCTTCACATTTTCTCCATCAAACCTAGGAAGATTATTGATGTAATTGACAGGGCGGTCATAGAGAATATGAGGCAAATCTAGAGGCTTGTATCAGTCTAGTATTTGCACATGTATAGTAGGTAAATCATGGAGCTTGTAGCTAACTAGAATTTCAACAATGGCAAGAGATAAAGCATGAGGCTCGTGTCTCACTGGGATTTCTGCAAGTGCATGAGTATGCACATGATCTACAATTGGGGATATGATCTCTTGAGACTCATCAATTAGTAGGTGGTCAATGAAATCTTCATCAGTGTACTTTTGATCAGGCTTAGAATAATATAAGACATAATTACAAATAAAACCAAAGATGCCTTGAATGCAATTTGGGCTTGAGTACCTGATCTTTCTTGGTTGCTTGGTCATGCTTCAGGTTCTTCCTCCAGTGGATTGTTTGATTCAACACTGTTTGGAACTGATTGGAGTCACTAGGTGAATGATCTCAACCTTCTTATGTCTGGTCACTGTCCACCATCAGTGATCAGATCTGGAACTTTGAAGTGTACTACTGGGGAAAGTCCCCAGTATGGTCGTCATTCAGTTAGCACTCTGTAATTTTCCCAAGGCTATTGAGGCAGTCACAGAGACAACATAAAAACTACTTTGAGTCAGGGATCTATCCCTCCAAGACTCAGAGAGGGATCTCTCTGTCAAATTTAGATTTTTTTAGAATAGGATATTAGGCTAGCTATGCAGAATATGATATGTTCTTGGAGTTTTCTGGTTGAGATAGAAAAATAGGACCATTGGGCTATGGGGTCTGTGTTATAAAGGTAAAGATCAAAGAACAAATATAAAGATTATTTTCACAGAAGGATAATGATACTATTGGATTCTTTAGAAATAAAGTAATGGCCAACAGAAAAAGATGAGATTATCAATTAAAGTAAAGAAGCAATTAAGAATTTCTTTATTGTAACATCAAAGGATGAACATTTAGATCTTTAAAAGCTATAAATAGAGTATAGAAAGGTAAATTCTAAAAATTTAACTCTTTTTAAATGATCAGAATAGAAAACAAGATGATAACTAAGAGAGATAAACATTCAATGAAGAAGAGAAAAACTTCACCAACAACCACCACACATGAATCCTGTGAAACATCTCTTTGTATTACTGGAAGATCTCTTGATAAAAGTTACAGTACTTACAACTTTCTAGGGCCTAAAGATCAACAATAATTTAACATTAAATTCACATCAATAAATAGGAGAGATCCCACATCAAGTTTATGAAGTCAGATTCAACCACCTTGGCCAAAAATAGCAACAAATCTCCAAAAATCTAGAACTGACCGCCATGAAAGACAGGCCGAATTTCTGCAAACAATGGGTACACTCAGACATATGTTTCTCTTCAATGATGAAATATGGGCAAAAATTGAAGGAGTTTATTGTATATGAGCATGTGCTGGAAAAAAGGTTCTTTTTGTTTCTTCAATTTCTTCTCCATCTCGCCGAAATAGCTCCCGCAAAAAGAGGGTTGGAACAAAAAGAACCGAAATTCCAAAAAATGAGTCTAAAAGATAGATTCGATTCTCCCAGATGGTGGAACCTGTGAAAACACTAAGAGAGGTTTTTGTTCTTCAGCCCGTTATTGAGAAACACCTCTCTCGGCTTTTCACAATTCATTTTTGTTTGCCCAGAATCCACTTCGGAAGACGACTGGTCAGAACTGGAAAAATGGCAGTTTGAGTTTTTGGATGGGCGGTTTTGCCTGGG
>JZKD02S1074549.1:764114-775772 GCA_000966675.3 Picea glauca
ATAATTTGTAATATATATGTTATTTAATTGTTTTATTAATAAACGTTTTTATTTTTATTATATATTACATGTTTATTTTAATTTTCTATTTAATGTTTTATATATGCTTTTTAATATGTTTTTTTAATTTGTTTTTTAATTAATTATTATATGTTTTATAATTTGTGTTTTAAGTTTTGTTTAATATATGTATTTTTATATTGTTTTTTTTCTAATTTGTTTTCTTAATTAATTGAAATTAATCAGACACTAACCTAATTACTAACCTAAGAACCTAACTTAATTAGAATAAGTTAATAATTAATTAATAATTAATCTAATCATTATTTTATTTTAAGTTATCGTGTTAAAACAACTTTATTAGGCTAACAAGCATTAGAAAATGCCACTAGTCCTTTAATATTATTCATTTATTATCTTAAGTTTGTTTATTCATGCAGGGATGAGTGGCGGGCAAGTTGTGGTCAACGACACAAATGGGCAAGGGAGTGAGGGTGCATAGGTGGATGAAGGATGCAGTGGGGTGATGAAGGGTTGGGTGAAACAGATGGAGGGGAAAATGGAATCATCGAGACCAGTAAGATAGATGTCTTCATCATGGGTGCAATGCCAAATCAGGAGTCGAAGAATTGAGTTACCTATAATTATAGGACCCCAACAATGTGTACACAATCAGTCAGAAGAAACAATTAGTAGTCCATGCAGCCGACTTTCAACTAATAGAGGGATAGCTGTATAAGATGGGACCAGACGAGATCTTGAGGAGATACGTTATTGTAATGTCCCTTTCCAAATAAGAGCTCTAGAGAGAAGGATTAATGGTCTAAACTGCACCGTTAGACTATAGCCAGGGCCAAAGAGGGGTAAATAGGGTTACTAGAGGTCACTCCAGTTATATGTGTTATATTTGGAAAGTGACAATGAGCTAAAAAGGATTAAAAGTGTTTTTAAGTCATTATGAGCTAAAAATAGAAGTCAACAGTGAATTAGCTTTTTAGCAGTGATTTAGGGTTTTGGAAGCCAATAGTGAATTAGGGTTTCAACATGATTTAGGGTTTTGGAAAGCTATAAAGGAAGGGTCAACGACCTAATTCATCATTATGCAGATTATGACTTATCATTGAGGAGAAGAGGCACATCTCAAGAGAGATAGTTCAGTGTATTCCAGGAGGAAGACACCAACTGATTGATTTCGGTGTTGAAAGACACACCCTAGTCACCGGGAAGATCATCCAGGTCTTCCATCATTCTTCATTGATTCCACAGTGCTCCCATATTCCGAGTATTATCTTTTAGTTTCTTATTTGTATTCCAGCTAAGATCCTTTTGTCTTTTGATCTAGCCGAGTGTTGTTATTTTATTCAGTCGAAGTTGCTTATTTGTATTTCAGCTAAGATCCTTTGTCTATTGATCTAATCGAGTATTGTCATTTTATTCAGCCGCATTCATCCATTTTGTAATCCACAGAGATATCATAACACACTTTTCAGTCCTTTCTCGTGTTTATTATTTGTATGATCATTTATATGCTATAAACCTTTGATCCTACACACACATTAGCAGCGTTTCCTAGACTAGCCAAGTCAGGAACATTACAGTGCTATCAGAGCTTTAGTCCTACCAACCTGTGACTAAAGACAATGAGTGCAGTAGAAGACCTAGAGGGCCTTGAAAATGTAGGTGATGAATATGTCACTTACAACAGGCATCAGGAAAGAAGGCATAGGCCTGATTTTCCCCCTTTTCCTCCTAGCTCAGAGGAAGAGGAAGAGGCACACAAAGAATCAGAGAGAAGGGCAGAGCGTGAGGCTGAGTGCGAGGCAAAGAAGATGCTAGGAGACAGATATGAGCGACCATAGGGCAGTGGAAAGGCCCCCATAGATCCAGAGGAAGCTTTCATGTAGGTTATCAACGATATGTTAGCTAGTCAATGGACCATATCTCAGTCCTTGGCATAGGTGGTTGATAGATTGGCTAGAGTGGGCACCCCATATACACAAGTCCCACATGCAACACAGGGGAACTTGGGAGTAGGAAGTATACCCCAGTCACCCTATCGCGCATACACCTCTATGAGTAGGACTCCAAGACCCTTGTTTCCCAGTTTCCAGAGGGCACCCTCAGTAGCAACAGCACCACCGATAGCATAGAGGCCACCCACTCATGCCGACAACATTACAAAGTATAGGAGGGAGTACACAGCATTGGTCCATGACTTCCATGAGGACATGACCTTAGTCGAGTACTATGGACTCAGACTCAGGAACCATCCTAGAGAGCCACAAAGGGGAGGACCACAACAATAGCAGGGGCATAACCTCGATTTCATTCAAAAATTTGGGAAACTCACCATCTCGTTTTTTGATGGATCGTACAAATACACCACGAGAGATTGGGTATAGAAGCTATACATGTATTATAATCTCAACCAGATTATTGAGACAAAGGCCATCAGTTTCACAATCTTACACTTGGAGGGTGAGGCACACGAGTGGTGGTATCATGGACTGGTGACATTGGGTCACACTCGCATCACCTCCTATAGGGATTTTACATATAGGCTCATGGATAGGTTTGATAGGAAGGATCCCAAGATACACTTCAGGGATCTAGCCCAGCTGAGACAAACTGGCACAACAAAGGCGTTCATCATAGAGTTTCAGCGGGTAGATGTGGCAGTGACAGATATATCATAGCTTAGGTTGATCATGCTATTCATAGAAGGACTCAAAGAGCCTTTAAGAGGATGGGTGAAGGCATGCAAGCCTCCCACTTTGCAGGATTCCATCCTTCACACTCGAGATCTGGCAGACTCAGTGCCAAAGACTAAAAATTTCTGCAAACCATTTGTGCCCCAAAGGGATCGAGACAGGAAGCCATTACAGAGAGAATGGAATGGCGAGGAGAAGTTGGATGATGAGACTAGGAAAGAGATTATGAGGAAGAAGCTTTGCTTCAGCTGCAAAGATACT
Source organism: Picea glauca (assembly GCA_000966675.3). Lineage (NCBI taxonomy): Eukaryota > Viridiplantae > Streptophyta > Pinopsida > Pinales > Pinaceae > Picea > Picea glauca. Next base: position 767,087 of record JZKD02S1074549.1, read on the forward strand.
TGGGTCCCAGGCCACAGGTGCATGGGCAAGGGAGAAATTCATTATATTGAGGTAGCAACAGACAATGTGGACAGTGAGGAGGAGGAACATGACAGTGCATCCACTAGTTTAGAGGAATATTCAACACCAGCAGAGGAGCAACCTCCCTGTATACCACTGACACCAGCAGGATCCCATCCTCCAATAGTCCCACAACTGCTAGAATAGGATATCAAGAGGAAACTAGCAAAAGGAGGTGTCATAGCGACCCTTTCTAGTGTTCCTAGGTATGATACCCTTCGTATCAGACAGATTATTTAGGGGCAATGGGAAATACCCCTAATAGATGGTGGGGCCACCCACAACTTCATCGACACTTCACTAGTATCGAGACGGGCACTTCAGATAGAGGAGTTTGAGGGGTTTTATGTTGCAGTAGTAGATGGCCACACAGTGGAGTGTCTAGATAGAGTTCCAAACATAGAGATGACGTTAGGAAACTACAAAGTGAGAGACACATTTTATGTGGTTGACCTATTAGACATAGATGTGGTGTTAGGAGTTCAGTGGATGATTACCTTGGGAAAAATCACTACCAAATACCAAACCTTGGAAATGGGATTCAAAGATCAGGATGGGAAGAAGGTTGTTCTAAGAGGTATGTAAACAGGAGCACCCAGGACAGTTTCAGCCAAGAGGATGGAGAGGATATTTAGACATGGGAAGGTAGAATATGTCATAGAATGCTTGATCACTACTCAGAAATATTTAGAAGGTCAACAACAATACCATACAAAGATCAAGAATTTATTGGGACGACATCAACAGGTCTTTGAGGAAATTCCACCAGGGAGACCACTTGATCACCCCCCCCCCCTATCATCGTCCTAAGAGGTTCAAGGATGATATAGATAAGGAAATCAAGGAATTGTTGGCGATGGGAAACATCAAACCGAGCAACAACCCATTTGCTTCTTCATTTGTCTTAGTTCTGAAGAAGGATGGCACCATGAGGATGTGAATTGATTATCGAGCCTTGAACAAGAAAACCATCAAGAACCGGTACCCTATCCCATGCATTGAAGAGTTGATGGATGAACTGCATGGGGCATTTTTCTTCTCAAAAATTGATTTACGCTCTGGATATCATCATATCAGCATCTGAGAGTAGGACATAGAGAAGACGACATTTCGATGTCACTTTGGACACTTTGAGTTCCTGGTTATTCCATTTGGGATAACCAATGCACCTGCTACATTCCAGTCTTTCATGAACCATATATTCAAGGATCAGTTAAGGAAACCAGTCTTGGTTTTCTTCGACGACATCTTGATCTATAGTCGGTCATGGAAAGAGCATATGAGGCACCTGGATGAGGTATTGAGCATCATGGAGGCACAATCATTATTTTCCAAAGAGTACAAGTGTGATTTTTGTATGACAGAGATGCTTTAATTAGGCCACATCATCAGTGCACAGGGGGTACAGGTGCACCAAGAAAATATCAGGGCCATTTTGGATTGGTCGACGCCCAGGAATGTGACAGAATTGAGGAGCTTCTTTGAGTTGTACAACTATTACAGGCGGTTCGTCCATGGTTTTTCTCATCTTGGAGCACCACTGATAGATCTTACCAAGCATGAGGACTTCGTATGGAATGAGAAATCACAAGAAGCCTTTGATCACGTGAAGGAAGTCATGGGCACTTGTCCAGTGTTGGCACTACCAGGCTTCACCTTGCCATTTGTACTAGAGTGTGATGCATCCGACGAAGGGATCAGTGTAGTTTTGATGTAGGGAGGACACCCCATTGTATTTGAGAGCTAGAAGCTTAGTCAACCTGAGAGGTTGTACTCAATTTATGACAAGGAAATGTTGGAAATCATGTGTGCCTTGACCAAGTTCAGACAATACTTGGTGGGCAACAAATTCGTGGTCAAGACCGATCACAACATTTTGAAGTATTTCCTTGAGAAGAAGGCCCTCAGTGAGTGCCAATAGAAATGGGTGACGAAGGTACACACATTTGAATTTGACATAGAGTATGTCAAGGGAAATAAAAACATTGTGGCCGATGCACTATTGAGGATACCCGCAACATGTTCTTTGATGGAGATTTCAGCAGATTGGAAATCCCACTTGTTAGTGGAATATTCTAAGAACAAGTTCTCTTGTGAGGTGATGGATGGGAAGATATAGGATGACCGGTATAGGGTCATTGATGATGTCATATTTTATAAGGATAGATTCTACTTGGTTCTAGATTCAGGGCTCAATAAGAAGATCCTCACCGCAGTTCATTATTAACCTCTAGTAGGCCATCAGGGTTTTTTCAAAACCTATAGACAGATCAGAGAGAGGTTCTCATGGAATGGCCTCAAATAGGACGTTATGAGACATGTCAGTGAGTGTGTGACTTGTTAGAAGAACAAGTCAGAGCATGCTCTTCCAGTAGGGCTACTTCAACCACTCCCCATTCCAGAGCAGAAATGGGAGAGTATATCTATGGACTTCATCACAGGTCTACCCAAGGTCCAGGGTAAGGACTGTATCTATTTATTGGTCAATAGATTGAACAAGTTTTCTCACTTCTATGTCATACCAACAAAGTACAACACAATTCAGGTAGCCTATCTTTTCTACAGGGAGTTCTTCAAACTTCATGGGTTGCTGAAGAACATCCTTAGTGACAGGGACAGTCGGTTCATAGGGACATTTTGGAGAGAGTTGTTTCGATTGGTGGGGACAAAGTTGACACCTAGAACCATTTATCACCCTCAAATAGATGGGAATACCAAGATTATGAACAAGTGGGTTGAAGGGTATTTGAGGAACTATGTAGGAGGATAGCAGAGAACATGGGTAAAGTGGTTACATTTAGGAGAACATTGCTACAACACCACCTTCCACATGTCCATTAGTATGAAACCCTTCCGAGCATTGTACGGATATGATGCTCCCACTTTGGTAGACTTTGTCTTCGGGGAGAGAAGAACTCCCAAGGCTAAGGATTGGATCATAGAGAGTCAAGATATTCTCAAGTTGTTGAAAGAGAACCTATAGACGGCGTAAAACCGACAGAATATAAGTGCAGACAGGTACAGGATAGAGCACAACTTTCAGGTTGAAGATTTGGTTTTCTTGAGACTCCAACCCTACAGATAGTCATCTATAAAGAAGAGTGGGGCCGAGAAGCTCAAGCCCATATTTTATGGTCCTTACAGGATCATGCACCGAGTAGGCAAGGTTGATTACGAGCTAGAGCTTCCAGAGGGGAGCAAGATTCATAACGTATTCCATGTGTATTTCCTAAAAAAGGAAGTGGCACAATTCATTAGCGCATCTGAGGAGCTTCCACCGTTGGATGAGGAGGGACTGTTGGAGTTAGTTCCAGAGGAGGTTTTGGAGTTCTGGGAGTGGAAATTGAGGAAAAGGGTCATCAGAGAGTGTTTGATCAAATGGAGAGGGATTCCAGTAGAGGAAGCTACTTGGGAGAGAGAGCAAGTGTTACAACACCCTAGACTAGTATTTCTTAAGGAAAAACAATTTCGGGAAGGGAGGACTGTAATGTCCATTTCCAAATAGGAGCTCCAGAGGAGGCTTAATGGTCTAAACCACCTCATTAGACTATATCCAGGGCCAAAGAGGGGTAAACAGGGTTACTATAGGTCACTCCAGTCACAGGTGTTATATTCAGAAAGTGACATTGAGCTAAAACGGGTTAAAATCGCTTTTAAGTCATTGTGAGCTAAAAATAGAAGTCAACATTGAATTAGAGTTTCAACAGTGATTTAGGGTTTTGGAAGTCAATAGTGAATTAGGGTTTCAACATGATTTAGAGTATTGGAAAGCTATAAAGGAAGGGTCAGTGACCTAATTCATCATTATGCATATTATGACTTGTCATTGAGGAGAAGAGGCACATCTCAAGAGATATAGTTTAGTGTATTCTAGGAGGAAGACACCACTTGTCTAATTTAGGTGTTGAAAGACACACCCTAGTCACCGAGAAGATCATCCAGGTCTTCCATCATTCTTCATTGATTCTGCAGTGCTCCCATATTTTGGGTATTATCTTTTAGTTACTTATATGTATTCTGGCTAAGATCCTTTTGTCTTTTGATCTAGCCGAGTGTTGTTATTTTATTCAGCCACAGTTTCTTATTTGTATTTTGGCTAAGATCCTTTGTCTGTTGATCTAGTTGAGTATTGTTAGTTTATTCAACCGCATTCGACCATTTTGTAATCCACAGAGATATCATAATACAAAATTTTCAGTCCTTTGTTGTGTTTATTATTTGTATGATCATTTATATGTTGTAAACCATTGATCTTACACACACATTAGCAGTGTTTCCTAGACTAACCAAGTTAGGAACATTACAATTATTGAGGAAGAAATTCCATTGATTCTTTCAGAAGCACATGAAGGCATAAAAGGAGGACATTATGCAGAGAAAGAAACAACAAAGAAGGTTCTCAGAGTTAACCTTTGGTGGCCTACTTTACATAAGGATGCCAAGGAATACTATAGAGCCTGCGATTTATTTCAAGGAGTGGGAAATCCTTCTCGAAGGGATGAGATTCCTTTGGCACCACAATTAACATTACAAGTATTCGAGAAATGGGCCATTGACTTTGTGGGACCTATTAACCCACCAGAAAGGCACATAGGAGTGAGATACATTATCATTGCGACAAAGTATTTGACCAGATGGGGAAAATAAAGAGAAGTAAGGACTGTAGTGCAACCACAACTACACATTTCATCTTTGAGGATATTATAACCATATTTGAATGCCCAAATATCCTCATGAGTGATCAAGGCACACATTTCATCAAAAAGACTATTCAAGCCATGAATCAGGAATTTGAAGTTCACCATAAAAAAAGAACACCATACAACCCATGGGCCAATGGTAGAGTCGAAGCGTTCAATAAGATCTTAGAGACAACGTTGACTAAGATCTACAGTGTCAACATAGATGATTTGGACTTAAGAATTCCAGCAGTATTGTGGGCTTATCGAACTACTTGCAAGAACTTAACAACGTAGACCCCATTTAAGTTGGTATATTTATTAGAAGCAGTCGTACCTATGGAATACTTGGTTGCTAGTCTAATAATTGCAACATTTACAGGTATGGATGACATTGGCATTGTTCAAGACAGGCTTGTGCAACTGCTGGAACTAGAAGAAGACAAATTTATTGCAATATTTCATTAGCAAGTACAAAAAGAATGAGAAAAGGCTTACCATGAAAGACATATCAGGAGAAAAGCATTTAAGTAGGGAGATTTGTTCCTATTATATGATAGCAAGTTCATGAAGCATCCAGGGAAGTTCAGGACACATTGGCTCGGGCCATTTGAGGTTTCCTATGTTATAGAAGGAGGCGCTACGCAGTTGAACACCCTTAATGGAGAATGGAAATAAGGTTTGGTAAATGGGAGCCAGTTTAAATTGTATTATGACAATCAACTACCTCACAACTTCTAGTAAAATCACATGAAGAAGGGTCTAGGTACCAGGTGTAGTTGAAATTGGGTACCAAACACAGAAAATATAGTTTTCATGCAATAGGGAGAGACATGGCAGAAATCACAGGATGCTTCGCGCAGTATACAGTCAAAGTGATACAAGAGATTTAGTCTTGCAATGACTCGGGACAACTCACATGTGAGTGTTGGGGGCCTGTTGGCCCTTGGTTATGTAAGAAAGCGAAGATTAAGGAAGAAAAGTAAAGTACGAAACATGCAGAAGGAACATAAATTGAGGAAGGGTCGAAGTGGTTAAAGAAGCATAAAATAAGGAGTGAAGTAAAGGAAAAGCTAGCCGTTGGAAGAGAAGATCGAGGAAGATAAATCAACAAAGAAGATATATCGCGAACAACTAAACAAGTGGGAAAGAACACCAACAGATGCTTTGGAGCACTTCGTGGAAAATAAGGAAGGACGGGCTGGCGAAGCCCTTAAAGAATAGGTCAAGTGGACCTAGGGTTTTGAAACCAAGACTTTGGTCATGTAATGTATAAATAAAGGTCTAGAGGACCTAAGAGGGTTCATTCTAGCTCGGTTGTTCGTATGATGTTCATTATCGGTCATTGTTGATTATTGTTGTTGAGAACAATATTGAGGCTGTATTTTAAGATCTTTAGTTGGGTGCGAAGATCAACCCTGCATATCGGTGCATAGGGAGGGAAGAGAAAGAGAGAAAGAGAGAGAGAGATATGAAACTAAGTATGTAGATAGAACTGTATGTTTTCATCTAATATATCAAGAAACATAGTTTTGTGGATGTAGCTCTAGAGAGAGGGTGAACCATGTATATCTTATTTTATTTCATGGTTGATGTTGCATTAATTGCTATCTATTATCCTATTATTGCATTGTTTTGTTAGATCATAGATATAAATTGCGAAGTAATATTAAGAGTGGTAAAGAATAACTAGATTGTTGTGTCTTGTTGTCCTGGATTCACTTTGCATTTCCTCTTGTTGTAAACACCTGTGTCCTACAACCCCTTATTGCTAATTTAGGTGATACTGCATCTACTTCGCATGTGTTTCCGAAAGGGCCAGTAGTTAGGGTTTGTTGGTGTGTTGTAAGAGTTGAACTCTAGGTCTTCCCGTGTGCCAACAACTCTAAAGAGGACAACAGTTCTTCAGATGAAAACGATGGAGAAGAAAGGGACGTAAGAGAAGTTATGTTTATAACTCAAGAAACTCAGAATGATGACCATGAAATCAATTCTAGAGAAGAGCATGATGAAGAAACCAAAGAAACAAACATAGAGCCTTTCTAGGGAGGCAAAGACTTCATAGAAAGTGAACAGGAAGATGGCAAGAATATGGAAAAATTGAAGCATTTTGAAAAATAAAAAAGAAAGATCAGAAAAAAAAATAGAGAATTAAAAAATGAATTGAGTATTTGTGAAGAAGAGAATCATGATATTGAAAATACAATTAATATATTGAAGGATCATTTATATAATAAGACTAAATACTATAATAAATTAAAAGAAGAATTAGATCACGCAAGAAAGGAGCTAACATTGAAAATGGAAAAATTGGAGAAATTTGAAAGAAGTACTGAAATGTTAGATGAAATTATTAGCAGTCAGAGATCACCTATCGATAAGACAGGTCTTGGATATAATAACATTTTGAAGAAATCACACATAGATAAAAGGGACAAGAAAGATGAAGGAAATTATAGAAACTATGCAAATTTCTTAAGAAGTGGAATCAACAATCAAAAGGGAGTTGAAGAACATCAGGAACATGACACCTCTAGCTGGAACAAAAGATCAAAATTTAGAAGGGGTGATACACCAAGAAGGTCCTTTCCTACTAGGTATGAGAACATTTTTCTTGGTCATTATTATACTTGTAGAAAGTTTGAACACACAGAAATTCAATATAAAATCAATGAAAGAAACAACTATATGAGAAACATAAATGATTATGTATATCCAAGGGAAAATCATGTAAACAATAGATCTAGAAATTCTTATGGATCTATCAATAAAAAACAAAATCCATTTGATCTACTGATGTATGAAAATATTATATGTTGTAGATGCAATAATCTTGGCCACAAAGCACGAGATTACAAAGATATGAAAGAGGATTTTCCTATGCCAACCATAATATGCAAAGGAAAGATAATCCAAACAAGGAAAATTATCTATTAACATTGATTGTTGAAGATAAAGAAGATGAATGCTACGTAGACAGTGGGTTCTCAACACACATGACTGGGGACCAAAACAAATTCATCATCCTAAAGAAAGGAAAAAGTGGCAGAGTGGCATTTGGAAATTAATCCTATGTCAAAATACTTTGAAAAGGTGTAGTGAGTATTGGAAGTGAAAATGTAAAAGCAAAAAATGTCTTACTAGTTGAATAACTGAAGTATAATCTCTTGTTGACCAAAATTGGGCATCTATATTTTTCCCTCTCTTAGATTCATAAAAAAAATGATATTAGAAGATTAAATTTTTTGAACTAATATAAGTTCATTGTATAGCCTTCACTCTCAGCTTCTCCATGGATTTTGCGGAATCACAATCTGATTCTCTACAACCAAGATATGTGTTGTTCCAGAGTTTGTGTTTTAAGGCTATAAAACACACCGTCTAGGCATCCAAAAAAAGAAAATACTTATTAAACAATGAAACAAGGGAAATTAGATCAGAGTCGGTTTCTCAACTGTCTCTGTCTTTCTTCTCTTTGTTCCTGGATGGTTATATCGCGTTCAATTGTAGCCCAAGATCGTTCTAACTCGGTTCGATTTGTTGCAGTTTGTAAGATAGTGTTAAACAGATTCAATGCAATACTAGTTTGATCTTGTAAACCGGGTTCTATGTTTGGTTGTCTTCCGTTTGGGACTGTCATGGGTAATTGATTTTTATATTTTTTATAAAAGGTTTTTTTTTATAAGTTTGTTACTTCAGACATTCAGGTCAGATATTGATAAAACAACTTTAAAACTTAAAACAGAAAATAATGACACAAGTAGGTCGTTTCCTGGTTCAGTGACAATTATGAGATTGTAAACAGTGAAACATGACATAGAGAAATATAAGACTTTAATCTAGAAAGAATCTTACATTTCCATTACAATAAGGAATGGGGACGAGGGTTTTCTAACAAAAGAGAATATTAAGGAACAGAAGGCTACAGGTCTTAAAATTATTGAAAT
>JZKD02S1074549.1:776249-798346 GCA_000966675.3 Picea glauca
ATCCTTGAGATTTGTTCATCTATCATGAAATAAATGCAAAGATATTCCCAATATTTCGCATTAAATGTTTGTACCTAAGTTCCTTACGATACTGTTTAAAAATAATAGAAACTTAATAAATCGGAATATAATCGCATAAATATTCATTTATTAAGTCATTTTAAACCTTAACCTTTGCTTTATAGAGTGATTAATTAACGTTAAAGTTGGATTACAATTTTAAACCCCTCCATCGGAGTTTCGGGATTTTTAATGTCAAGAAAAAGAGTCATCATAAAACCCCGATCGCCGAAATCGCGACCTATTAATTAAGTAAATCATTTTATTATCTTAATTAATTCAGATTATCTTTTCGGGGTTTGCTTAATCAAAAGTTCACAAATCAGGAAATCGGGGATCGGGAAATCGGGATATTTGATGACGTGAAAACTTCTGTTCGCAGAATCGCGAGTTGCGATTTCCCGATATAATTAATCACTCTTAATCATACTTATTAGTAATCAAACCTCAATTACGAATTAATCATTATCGGGGATCGGGAAATTGGAGAAAACGATATTAAGTTTATTTGTTCTTTCAAAACCGTGAATCGCGATTTCCCGATATAATTAGTTTAACGTTTAAAACTTATTTTTGAATGAGATTTAAGAAGATAATGAATTAATCGAAGATTAGCATATCGGGAAATCGGGGATCGGGGTTTCGTTGTTTGATTTGCATTGAAATTTGTTATTTCAAAATAGCGAATTCCGATATCCCGATATGGGTTTGACCTTTCTCAAGTTTTAACATTAGGGTTCATTTAGAATGTTATTCGAAAAAGTGTTTGGAGAAGACATTAATTTTAATTTCAACCATTCTTTTACCAAGAATAAACCACAAAGGCATTTCGAATTCATTAGAGATAAAAAACTTTATTTTAAAGAAACTTTACTAAGGCAAAGACTCCAGGATGCCAAATTTTTTTATCCTTAAGGTGAAAAATTAAGTTCTGTTTCAACAATATGAATAGTTTTGTCCAAAAGTCCAACATAGATATAACAAGAAGAAATGTGAATAATGTTTCTAAGTGTCATTTTCCCCTCTCGCCTCCTCTCATTTCCATACTTAACCATTTTTTCTCTTATACTCAACTCTCTTACTACATTTTTCACACTTAGATGCACCTTTGAATTCTACCACCCTCATAATGCACCTACGCTTAGAATTTTCACAACTCTTTTTATTAACCATTACTATGTAAACCTTCCAACACTTAGTCATTTTTGGACTTGCAAGACTTTCATACTGGAAGACTCATGTTTTATATTCATATTATATACTTTGTAAGTATGCTAATGTATGTGTGTCAATTCTCCACACATAGAATTTTTCACAACTTTTTACCATAAATTATCTCCCTACCTACCTCTGTGTTCACATAACCCCACCTATTATCCATATTTTTTAATAATATTTCCCTTATCCTAAGTTCTATGGGAATATGTCCAAGTGACACATGGAAGACATATGACAACTAAGCATTGGTGACACATGGATGCAAGTAAAATCATGACACGTTGCAACAAATCAGGTGGTGACATGTGGAAGATATGATATCCTATCACATAGGGACATGTGGAGATGATGTGGATTTTGACTCATTATAACTGGGTGATTATGAGGATGCTACTAGGCATTGGCTGGGCATGAGGATCTCTGTGTTCATGTAACCCCACCTATTATCCATATTTTTTAATAATATTTCTCTTATCCTATGTTCCATGGGCATATGTCCAAGTGACACATGGAAGACATATGGCAACTAGGCATTGGTGACACATGGAAGCAAGTAAAATCATGACACATTGCAACAAATCAAGTGGTGACATGTGGAAGATATGATATCCTATCACATAGTGACACATGGTGATCATGTGGATTTTGAATCATTATAACTGGGTGATTATGAGGATGCTACTGGGCATTGACTGGGCATGAGGTGGACTATTATTGGGTAGTCAAAATTTTAAATATTCATTAATTTTCTAAGGGGTCGAGCTCAAGTCTCTATATTCTTCCTTTTGTTCTTAGTAAGTGTATACTACATTTTTCAATATATACACTAAAGACTCTTAGAATCCCATGCATGTGGGATAATAATTACAAATAAAATTCGAAATTTAACAAAGGAGGTTGAAATTCAATCCAAGGGCCCACATTTTCCCATCAAACTTGATTGACGTTGGCTAAGTCCCGATCTTGCAAAGGCTATATCTTGAGCTCCCAATTTCTGTTTACAACAAAATTTATATCGTTGGAAAGGTATTTTAATGAAAAATATGATGGGAAAGGTATTTAGAGCTGAAAATTGCCAAAACAAATTGAAAAAATAAAATATTAGTCAGTAACATTCTTATGCTTTGCTGAGAAATTTGTTCAATACCTCGACTTCATGAGGTCATATCTTGATATGCGGGAGTCGTATTTGGAAAAACTTATTTCGTTGGGAATGTAAGAATATGGGGATAATATATAAATTGGTTTCAATAGATGAAGGTTTTATTATCATATACATTAATTTAAATTACAGTCATGTTTTAAAAAGGGAAATTAATTAAATTTTGAAAACAAAAGTTTAATTAAAAAAATTTATTTAAAATAGAAAGGGACCCATTTTAAAAATATGGATATTAATGACTTAATTTAATTAATGATGACTTATTGGTGCATTAATTAAATAGGATAATTCAAGAATAAAATTGTATGGGACATTCAAGAAGGAAAAACTCTAACTGCTCAACTAGTTTGACAAACTGGCTTTAAAAGAGAAGAAATACATCATCAAGGGGAAGAATCAAAATTATCAGAGGGCTAGGGAAGAAGATCAAAGGAATAAGAAGGTACAACCATGAATACACAGTTAAGCTTCTGATCAAAGAAAATGTATCCCCATCTCCTCCACTCTTTCTATTCTTCTACACTATTTCTCATAGCTTTATGCTTGCGTCTCTGAATTGGGAACACGGATGAGTTATTGATTGTCCTTCTTGTATTCTTCCAAAATAAAATTCTTGAATGATCATGGAGTATTTACAACAATACACATGAGCGCCAAATATTTTGTAATGAAGACAATTTTTCATGAATAAACTCCATAGAAAATTTCTTCGGGGTTGATTTTGACTTTATCTTGTAACTTTGAGTCTTAAGTATGAGGTATTTGAGATTGACCTATTAAATTATCTTTTGATATTGATACTAGTATTGTTTTAAAATTCTTTGAGATTATGAAATTATTCTCTCATATTTCTTGTGAAGAATACATGGATGCATTTATATATGATTATGAATATTGTGTATGTGATGTTGATCATGAAAAAATTACAATATTGAATCCCTCCTTCAATCTTTTCTTATTAAGAGACTTCTTGTTGTACATAAATATTATATTAGGTTATTGAACACAATATCATTTAATAAATTCAAGAAATAAATACCTATGAATTTCTTCCTAAGAATTCTCCTAATAGAAGATATTCTAGTTATAACTTTTAGCCAAAGAGGAGTACCACCTCTTTAAAAATGCAGGACGATTCATATGCTCGTGATGTTTTCATTTCAGTCCTGACGGATTCAAGCGTCAACATTTTTGGCGACCATACTGGGGAGACATTTATTTTCAAGATATTTGAGGCCATGCTTTAGGTTGTATTGAAGAACCACAGTGTCCATGGTTCAAGGCCTTGAAAATAAATATTGAAAAGACTCTTTCTCATTCTAGATGCAAGAGATTTGTATAAGAATTATTGAAATATGTTGCACCTTTTTTTACAACTTCAAAAATACCCAAGAAGAAAAAAAGATTAAAGAGAATGAGCTCTCCATGAGTTCAATTATAAGGAATCAGAATAAAAAAAAATCGTTCATGTCATGATGCTCCTTTAACTTATTCATCAAAACCATCAATGGATTTACAAGACTTAGAAAAAGGGAGAAATACCCAAAGAAGGAAGAGATTGTCAAACAATTGACTTAGGTTGATGGACAGTTGGTATGGATTGTTGGTTGTAATTGATGTCAAACATTGGAGAGTGATATTTTATATTGATTTCAAACCTTAGTAATTGATGTCAACCCTTAGAGAAAGTTTGGTAGTGAATTCCGGTAGCACAATGGTTTGGGTAATGGACCCAAGTTTGTTTGATGGATATTGGTATGATTTTTGATATATTTGTAGGTAATACTATTCCATATGGATAGTACATGTCATTTCATTTCCGGTGGTATGTGGAACATCACATAACTCCCCATGGTTAGAGAGTTATGGCCATGTGAAGTTGGAGAAAGGTTTGGGTAATGGACCCAAGTTTTTTTGATGGACAATGGTATGAGTTTTGATATATTTGTAGGTAAGAATATTATATATGGATAATACATGTCATGAAATTTCCAATGGTATTTGTAACTTCACATAACTCCTCACGGTTAGAGCATTATGGCCATGTGAGGTTGGAGAACCCTCATGAGTCATCTAGAAGCCCCAAAAGGTCAAAGTAGTCAAAGTGGTTTAAGATATTTTAGAAGGTAAATAATAAAGTGAAGTGATTAGTGTACTATAAGTCGGAGTAAATAAAAAATAAATTATCTAAATAATAAATTTAATGGAGAAATTACTAAGTGGTCAAGTGGTTAGAAGTGGGTTAACCCTAAAATAAGAAAAGTGCGTTAAGATGGTTAAAAGGTAACCCCTTGAGGAAGCTACATGAAAGTATAATAAGAGGAAAGGCTCTCTCATTTTAATCACACTTGAGAATATTGAATATATATAGGTGACTGAGGTAACCAAAGGATATCTAATCTGAATTTGAGAGGGAAGGTGAAGTAAATAAATCTGAAATTCAAGGGAGGATAAATTATTTAGATGATGCTTTCTAAGGTATGTTATTTATAGGTCATCTCACCATTTTCACAATACATTTGTCTGTAGAATTATTCAGACCATGAAATTGGGAGGATATTAAGGAAACATATCCAAGTATTTGTGGTACAAATTGCATGCTATGGTTCATTGTATTTTTTGAGTTACACTCCGTGGAAAATAGGGTTTGTGGCTAGTCCTGAAACTAGTCTAAAAAAAGTGTTTTGGGTAAAAACATCATAACTTATTCATAATAGATACAAATTCAATAAGAAAAAATGTTTTGGTTAGAGTACAATCTGTAGTATTATGTGTACAATTTTCAGATCCATACAACAAATATTATGTGCGGGGAATTCTCTACAAGTTTGCTCTCTAGAATGAGTCGGAATTCAACAAGGTATGCAATTTTTTTCTATAACTCCTTTTATGAGAGGTTCCAAGTAGTGACAGAGGGAGGAATTTCATAAAAAAAACTGAAGAACATTGTATAATATTTTCAAATATTTATTCATTAAAGGTACATAGTTATGACTATCTCAAGTTAGGGTTGTTGACTAATCCAAAACTAGTCATGTGAGACTAAAGTAAAGTTTGATGAAAATGCTAGTCTCTTGTTGTTAAAGTTAAGGAAGGTTTGCAGGTATGTGATCATATACACCAGGTCTACTACAGAGTTACAAATCATATTTCGATGATGAAATTGATGAGAGATTTTGGTTGAGGTACATGTTGGGTACATGGTTGAGATAAATAGTTGATGAGTTGGCACATACATGAGTTGTATAGTTGATCATGTTGGTACATCTTGATGAGTCATAGTTGATGAGTAGTTGATACATGATTGGTGCATACTTGGTACATGGTTGGAGGCACTTGTTAGTACTATTGTTGACACATGGTTTATGGATGATGTAGCATACTTGTATTGGTATATTATTAGAAACACATATTGATCTTGGTGATGATTATGACTTTTTGTGTTATGCTTCATTGATGCACATATTTGAGAGTCATCTTGGTGATTGATCGTGGTGAGTAGATCTGATTTGGTTGATAAGATCGATGCGACATGTTGTTGTCATAGGTTGTTTGGATAGGTTGTTATGACATGTTATTTGTATATGTTTGGTGCATGGTTGATGCACTTGTTCATGGTACAGGTTGAGGTATAGGTTGGTGCATGGTTGATGTATTTTTTTATGGTACAGGTTGATTACAGGTTGTTTGGTATAGGTTGGTGCATGGTTGATGCACTTGTTTATGGTAAAAGTTGATTACAAGTTGTTTGGTACAGGTTGGTGCATGGTTGATGCACTTATTTATGGTACAGGTTGATTAGAGGTTGAGGTACAACTTGATGCATGGTTCAGGTTATTGGTATAGGTTGTTTGGTGTAGGTTGATTGGTTGGAGCCTCCTTCTAGTTGTAGCCAAATAATTGGGGAGTTGGAGCTTCCCTTAGGTTATAGACTAAGAAACTAGGGGGTTGGAGCCTCCTTCTAGTTCCATATGGAAAACAAAGGAAGTTGGTGCTTCCAATGAATGTAACTCTTAAAGACATATAAGAAAAATCGTTCCATGGTTTTCTCCCACTTTTGGTTTCCCCTTAAAACACTGGTGTACTGTGTATGTGTGTGATTTATCATTTGTTCATTGTTTATTTACTCTTCAACTATTGGATGATAATGCTACATTGTTATAACACTTGCATTTTATGGTGAAAAATGATTAAATTGCTCTGTTATTGGTTCACCCCCCCTCTCAGTAATTGAATAGAGACTTCATAAAACCCCTTTAAATATACGAGAAGTATATTTTCAAATGGCCGATATTTATATTGAAATTTTTTCTACATTCTTTGGGAATGCTTCAAAAGATGAAGAGAAACACTTGTTTAATTTTAAAAGTACATGTCATGATTTCACCCTCACTGAAGACAATGTTACATGTAGATTATTTTTACAAACTTTGCAAGGGAATTCTCTTGAATGGTATAGTTCATTAACACCTAACTCCATTACCAATTGAGATGTCTTAGAAGATTCATTTGCAGAAAAGTTCATTTCAAAAGTGCATTTATATGTTATTATTGATTCTTTAAATGTTGTTTCCCACCCACCCTCTCCCATATCGAAGCAAGATAACGAAGTGACTAATTTTGAAGAAGAATCTAATCAAATATTGGATGAAATTTTTAATTCAAGTCATGTTGTTGAATATGAAGATGAAAATTTCAAATTACAAGAAGAAAATTCCAACCTCCTATATACTCCATATGAAGATATTTCAAGTAGAAAATTTGAGAATGAAATTGTAGAGCCTCCACGAAATATGAAAGAAGATTTCATCCTTGTAATAGATGATGAAAATCCTCAAGATCATTGGTAGAAAGAACAATTGGTGGAAGAAATGAATCTTGAAAAGAATGATGAGAAAGATTTCCTTTACAATAAGAAAGCGTCTTTTAAAGACATTGTTGATGTATTGAGAACCTTGGAAGTTGTTGGAAATAAGGATAAGGATGAGTGCATTCAAATATTGGAAACTTCTCATTCAATCAAAGGAAATAATATTATTGACCAATCAAGAATTGAATTCATCAAATTATGGTTTCAAATCATTGTTGGTGAAGTAATGCAGTAAGATCCTTAATATACCTGGTCAAATGTTTCTCCAGTGCACATTGAAAGTACCCCTGATTCATTCGTATGAGTCTTAACATGTTTCAAAGTTTTGGAGTTCATTCCAAAGCTCAAATCAATTCTTGAATGGATCCATTGGAAATATTCCTACACCTAAGGTACCCCTTTCTTTCAAGTAAGTTAGGGTAGGTAGATCATGTATGCATATATTTTGTTTCTTTAGATTCAATTTTGCACAATAAGACAATATTTATATTGAAGTTTGAAGAAAAATCCATGAAATAAGAAGAATTACATAATATATTTTGAAGATGAATCCATATCCCAATGGAGAAGGCAACTACTCTTGATATTTTGGTGTTCTCAACAACCCACAGGGTGTCACAGTCTCGCAGTTGGAACCATTGGTTGACCAGAATTGGTTACCTATATTTTTCCCTCTTTTCAATTCATAAAACAAAATGATATCGAACAATGAAAATTTTTGAACTATTATAAGTTCATTGTATAACCTGCGTTCTCATATTCTCCATGCATTTCACGGAATCATAATCCAATTATTTATGACCAAGATATGCATTGTTTTTTATAGAATTCCAATGAATATATTACAAGAATAAATGTGAATAATTTTTCTAAGTGTCATTTCCCCTCTCCCCTCCTCTCCTTTCTATACTTAACCATTTTCCCTCTTATACTCAACTCTCTTACTACATTTTCCACACTTAGCCATTTTTCCTTATTCCCCTTCCATACTTTCGTACTCAAGGACTCATGTTTGATGTTCATATTATATACTTTGTAAGCCCACTAATGTATGTCCTCCAATTCTCCACACTTACAATTTTCACAAACTTTTATCATTAATTACTTCCCTACCTACCTTCGCGTTCATGTAACCCCCACCTATTCTCCATATTATTTTAAGAATATTTATCTTATCCTAATTTCCATGGTAATATCTCCAAGTGACGCATGGTAGGCATATGGAAACTAAGCATTGGTGACACATGAAAACAAGTAAAATCATGACACGTGGCAACAAATCAAGTACTGGTGACATGTGGCAGATATGATATCCTATCATGCAGGGAAACATGGAGATGATGTGGATGTTGACTCATGTTGATTGGGTGATTATGAGGATTCCACTGAGTGTTCACTTGGCATGAGGTGGACTATGATTGTCTAGTAAAAAAATTTAATTATTCATTAATTTTCTAAGGGGTCAAGGTACAAGTCTCGATAATCTTCCTTTGAATCTTACTAAGTGTATATTACATTTTTCAATATATATAGTAACAAATCTTATAATCCCATGTATGTGGGATAATAATTACAAAGAAAATTTGGCATTTAACAAAGGAGGTCTAAATTCATTCCAACGGCCCACATTTTCCCATCAAACTTGATTGATGGTAGTTGAGTCATGATATTACAAATACTATATATTGAGCTCCCAACCTCCATTTGCAACAACATTTATACTGTTGGAAATATATTTCTATGACCAAGATGATGGGAAATGTATTGATAGCTGAAAATTTACAAAACTTTCTAAAAAAATAAAATATCAGACAATAACATTCTTATGCTTTGCGGATAAATTTGTTCAATACCTTGACTTCACGAGGTCATATCTTGAGATACAGGAGTCAGATTTGGACAAAATTGATATTTTTGGAAAGATAAGAAGATGAATGTCATATCTAAATTGGTTTCAATACCTGAAAGTTTGATTATCCTATCCATTAAATTAAATTATAGTCCTAGTTTAAAAAGGGAAATTAATTAAATTTTGAAAATAAAAGTTTAATTAAAAAACTTTTATTTAAAACAGAAAGGGACCCATTTTAAAAATATGGATATTAATGATGTAAGTTGATTAATTAGGAATTAATTAAATATGATACTTGAATCATAAAATTGTATGGGAAATTCAAGAAGGAAAAACCCTAACTACTCAAGTAGTTAGAAGAATCGGCTTTAAAAGAGAAGAAATGCATCATCAAGGGGAAGAATCAAAATTATAAGAGGGGCATCGAAGAATATCATAGGAAGACAAATGTACATCCATGAAAACACATTCAAGATTTTGATCAAATAAAAAATATCTCCAATTTCTCCATTCTTTGTATTCTTCTACACCATTTTTCATAGCTTTATGCTTGAGTCTTTGCATTTGGAACAAGGTTGATTTATTGAGTGTTCTTCTTGTATTCTTCCAAAATATTTTTACTGTATGATCATAAAATATTTAAATCCATTAACATGATCGTCAAATATTTTGTAATGAAGAACATTTATCATGAATAAACTCCACAAAGAATTTCTTTGGGCTTGATTTCGACTATATCTTGTAACTTTGAGTCTTAAGTATGAGGTATTTGAGATTGACCTATAAAATTGTCATTTGACCTTGATAATAGTACTCTTTTAAAATTCTTTGAGATGATCAAATTATTCTCTCCTAATTATTATGAAGAACAAATGGATGCATTTATATATGATTAATAATAGTTTGTATGTGATCTTGATCAGGAATAAATTCTTATGTTGAATCCCTCCTTAAATATTTTCTTATTAAGATACTTATTTCTATACATAAAGATTATATCAGGTTATTGAAGACCGTATCATTTCATAAATTGAAGAAATAAAGACCTAGGTTTGTATTCCTAATAATTCTCCTAATCCAATATATTCCAGTTATATATTTTAGCCAAACAACAGTACCGACTCTTTAAAAACGTAGGAGGATTCATATCCTCGTGAGGTTTCCATTTCATTCCTGATGGATTCAAGCGTCAAAATGTCCTTAGTGTCAGTAAAATATGTGATAAAGGATACAATATTAAGTTTGAGTCCTGAAGAAGTTAAATCAGCGAAGAAGACTCAGGCATATTGGTTGAAACAACAACAAGAATACAAAATAACATATACATCCTAAACAAAGAGAAAAGAAATAAAATTGAATTCAAACAAAAGAGATCCAAGAAAGGAAAGAATAAGAAGACGGAAAATGAAGGAGAAGTATTGTTGAGTGCCATGAGTTCAGGGGGAGCATCCACAAAGAGAAGAGTTACCATTTTCCATTGATGTAAAAGGGGGAGAGAAAAATGAGAGCACATGCAGATAGGGGGATAAATGGTCAAGGGGGAGCATGAGTTTTTTCATCAATGCCAAAGGGGGAGATTGTTGGAAAGTTGGTTTTCATTTATTTCAACCCTATAAGAAGTCCAAAAGCCACATAATCCCCTAGACGTAATGGGTGATATCAAACCTAGAGGAAGCCTATAATCCTCTATAAGTGATGGGTGTATTTGAAGAAGTCTCCAAACTGTTCCCCCTTTGGAATAGCTTTAAACATATCCCTCATGCAAATATTATTTTAAGAAGTCTGCCAGAAACCCAGAGGTGTAGTCATGAATCCCAAAGGAGATTGGAGAAAAAGAGTATGAAGGACATCATAACTACATGCAAAACCTTCATAGAGGGATAGTCCTCATCATGTCATTTCTGATGGTAGGTGGTACGACATGTGCTTAATCACATTTGAGAAGTTATACTCTCTTAAATTTGAAGCCTTGAACTATGGTCAAGAAGCCCCCAGATATAAGTTCAAAGAAGTTACAATTCAACCCCAAATAAATTAAAGGAGAAAACGTTGTTGCAACAAGAATTTACAGGTCATACCTAAATGCAATTAAAGGGGACTCTTGGAAAAGAGTAAATACACATAAAGAACCTCTCATTTCATCATCCAAGCAAGTGAATTTTTGTGAATGGATTAGCATAAGTTGGTCTGCACTTGTTCTAGGAGGATTGGCAATCTCAACAAAGAAATTATGACCTAGGAGAGAGGAGGTCGAGGAGATCAAGGTAGACAAAGGTGATTATACTAGATTTATGAGGTCATCCATAGGTCGTAGTGGATAAATGAGCAAATATATGTGGTTTATAGTGGAAAAAAGTGTGGGTGTTCGTGTCTTGACAATAGAGAAAAACATAGATCTATGTTTTGGTTAGGTATAAGAAGACAAGTGACATCAACAAGTTTTTCAGGTGAATCTACAATAGACTAGAAGATTATTGGAACTTGGATATTACAGGTTGATTCTTTTAGACATATATTTGAAGGTGGAAGGAAGGGGAGAGAAAAGGGGGTTGGAGCATCCTTCTAGTTGGAGCATGAGAATTTAGTGAGTTGTAGCTTCCTTCAGGTTGGAGTCTCTAAACAAGGCGATTGGTTCCTCCTTCCAGTTGGTGCTAGAAAATATGAGAAGTTGTATCTTCCTTTGAATGTAATTTTTCTATTATATAAGAAAATCATTTCATGGATTTCCATGTAAATATGTTGTGCACTTTGTATTTCTTCTTCTACTCCTATTGTATATTGGATACATTATTTGATTGAAAATCAAATTTGTAAAAAGTGTTAAATTGTGCTTGATATTTATTCATCCTCCCTCTCAGTATCAACACCATTGATGTCGGAGGAAGGTTGAGCAAGTCTAAATAAAACGTTTTAAGCATCAGGCACAAAATATATTGGAGTATTAAAGCAATGAGGTGAAATATATTATTGATCGTTGATGAGCCATTAGGAATAACTGAAAATATTATGAGTTTGAAAAATAAAAAATTAACCTTTTATGTCAACATTGATGAACCACTTAACATGAAAATAAGCTTACCAAGTGCCAAAGGAATATCCTAGTTGTCTGATCATGAATAAGGATAAATCCTAATCCTAATAAGGATAAATCCTTTTGAATGAAGTTTTGTCTTCCTTGGTGACCGTACAGGTTCATGTCACCAAATGTATAGGTACACATAACCAACCATATAAGTGTCATGCCACCTTTAATACCCTAAGGCCAAACCCCTGCTGAATTGTAATGATGTTTATAGGCTGGTGAGGCAGGTGTTATAAGTTGGGAGGCTTATGTGTTTATTAAGTTGGAGAGCCTAGATGTTGAAGGACATAGAGCCTGGATTTTGTATATGTAAATAATCACATCATTAATATAATTACATTGTTGTGTGTAGACCAACCACGAAGAAAGAGTTATGGGGGACTAAGCTCCACTAGGTAGGGAAAGAGAAGGGGCTAAGAGGCTAGGAAAAGGGATAAGATCGAGGGCTTATATCTAAGGGAATAATATTATATTATTATTTCCTGAATACTAAGGTTTGGAAAATAACTGAAGTTATCCTAAGTTCCTATGGGAAGGGGAACGAATGATAAGTGGAGCTCTTGCAGCTTCATGAAGACATGTGTCAGAATTGGGACATGTAGTTTTATGTGGGGAAATATGTCGATGTGGGGGTTCTCTTCCATTATTTACATGCTCCCCACTCGCGCATGCACAAAGAATGAATATTCACACAGCCATTCATTCCTCCATTGTTGACCTTTGCAACCTTTGAAACTTGCAACCCGTGAAGCTAACCCATTTTTCGTGTGAAGCACAACACGATTTCGTGACGCCTGATCCATATCGTGCCTACCCATTTTTTTGTTGCTACCCACATTTGTCTTTGGAATGGTGTGGCTTGCTGTCATTACCAGAGCCCATACTTGTTTTTGCTACTAAGGTTACCCATTTTACATAGGAGTTGGACAGAAGAAGTAGGTTTTCAAACCTATGTTTTTGAAGAGGCGGGTTGTCTGGCCAGTGGATTGAAGAAGCAGGTTGTTATGCATGTGATAAACTCTCTCCAGGTGAGAGATATTATTGGGGAAGTGATTTCTCCTAGAGGGAGTCTAACAATAGCTACAGAGCTCTGATAATTCCTGATCCAACCTGTTGTTGAAGCCCTGGAAGGGAAGTGGAACAGTCGATGGACTATGGAACAATGAAGGTGCATATTCTCGGGATGGGAAAGACATGTGGGGAATGAGAATCTGTAAGCAGTGGTTGTAAGTGGGCTCCTGGGGGGGAATCCTTCCTATTACATTGTGAAGCTTTCTGTAGTGTCATCCTATCCTAGGATTCCCTTTACCCTGGGTGTATTTTTGTCCCAACTCGGGGGTGACCCACAACTGATAGCTTGGAGCAACATGGTCTAAGGTTGGGAGGTTCGTGGAAGGTATACATGTAGTTGGTGACTTCATAAAAATATAAGTACCATATCTATGTTAATTGTTTATGTTGTGTATTTTGTACATGTTTTTATATTTATAAGAATTGCATGTGTTGCTACATGTATGTTTTACTGTGATTTTTGCATTTAAATTGTGTATTATTAGAATTCATATTAGTTGTTTAAGTCTATATGTATGATGTTCCACAAATAACTACTTCTTTCATTTCCCAGAAGGTCCATGCCTAGGTATGGACAATTTTGATTATCAGAACAAAGTGAGAAGTTTTGTTTTGTATTTATTTCAAGTGGCATTGCCCTGCAAAAGGCTGGGATGCCATAAAGTGGTATCAGAGTAGTTTTTTAGTAGCATGGTCCGGCTTGGCTGGTTGGATTGGGGACACCACACTACCTTACATTTCATCATGCTACATGACCTTCCATGTCACTGGACATGTCATATTTTATACAGACAACCCTCCAAAAAACATTTAATGGGGAAAATTCATGATAGCTTGTCGAAGTTTTAGGTTTCATGCCCATGATAATCCTCGATATTTGATGTTCCTTTTTATAACTATGAGTCACATACCATAGGATTTTCATTGATGTTGATGATATTCGAAGCTGAAGTTTTAATCGAATGTCAACAAATTAGATAAATTGCACCGAATCATTAATATGAATATTCCCGACATATGCTTTCAGGGTTCACACAAAATTACCAAGTATTATGACAGTTCACATTTTTTGGCTGATACCAATGAATATGAAAGAGAGAACCAAAAATATGTTTAAAAAATGTTGAAATGGGTATTCCTCCACATCATGTCAGCCATTAATGGTCGACAATATATGTAGTAAGGAATTTAATGCAGTGGAATCTAAAATATATTATCATCATTATCAAGACCCAATTTATTTTACCTTCCTATTTGGCTCTCATATCATAGAAACCCATTGAACCAAAAACTCATTTATCTACTCAAAAATAAGTGTTATTCTCCTCTACAACTTGCATCATGTGACTAGTTATACAACAAGAAAAAATAATTTTCCTATTTTTGATAAGTAACTTTACTCTCATTGGTAA
Organism: Picea glauca; assembly: GCA_000966675.3. Lineage (NCBI taxonomy): Eukaryota > Viridiplantae > Streptophyta > Pinopsida > Pinales > Pinaceae > Picea > Picea glauca. Next base: position 790,977 of record JZKD02S1074549.1, read on the forward strand.
TGGATTTGAATAGTTGTATGGTTAGGTAAAATATATAGTATCATTATTCTCCTTGGCCTAATCAAAGTTTTTGGTAATGAATCAAATTTTAAGTTAGCTTCATAATCCTAAAGTTCTATAGTCTAAGTATTTTCTAGATTAAATGTTTTTAAGAAATTAGTTTATTCTAGTTTGTTAGGATAAGGACACATAGCTCCTATGTAAATGACACCTATCATACTCATGAAATTATGTGATTGGTTTTTCTCCTAGTTTTTAGTTTAGAGTTGAGCTATATAAATTGATCCTTCTTCAAGTGAGGTTAAGGAGTAGATTATGAGTTCTCATTTCAGATTGTAATCACTTTTTTCTTATCAATAAAATTATGTGTTTGAGGACACTTTGTCAACATGGTATCATAGCCATGTTGAATTGGTGATGGATTGAGGAAGCAAGGAAGTCTCCACAACATCATTTTGGATCTCTTCAAATTCTAGGACAATGATACCGAAATATTTTTATGTTGTTAATTCAATAAGGAAAAAATTATTTTGATTATAACAATTTGTTTTTTTTTGGAAATTTTTTATGAAATAAATCATTATTTTCTGCCATTGAAAATTTTTGTATCAGATCTATTCTCTCTTTTTCAGATTATGTTTTCTGATCAGATCTATTTTGTTTAACAAATAGATCAGCTGCAATCTACGTAGACGACCCACTTTTTTGTAAAGAATTGTGACAGATCTGCTTATGAATCTGGAAATTTCTTGTGAAGAGATGTAATTTTTTTTAGATCTACTTATAATTGTTTTTAGTGCAAAAAAGAAAGCCATTGAAGTCGTTTTAGTAGATATTTCACCTGCTAGGATTGCAGCCTAGAATAGTGACCAGTTGTCGATCAGATAAATGCTCGCAATGGAACCGATGGCATTGAGGCCCGGTGTGTTGAGAGAGAGAAGGAGGGTGCTCTGGTTGGAACCCTATCGAGCCAAATGCACAATGGTCGGACTATAATACATGACAGTGTTGATTCCCATAAATTGTTGAAACACCGGAAGACCCGCACCTACGAAAAGGGACGAAAAGTGAATATTTGATTTCTTTGGTAGTCCAAAGATATCAATACCGAACCTTATTCATTGTTCTGAGCTCCTGAACTTCCATCTCCACAGATTCCTTAAGGGATTGAATCTCTTCTGCGATCTGCGAGTCGACACATAACTAGAATGTAAGATATCAGTTTGTTTTTATATTCGCTCAGACTCTTCTCTACAGAGCATATCGTGTGGTCTGTATCATTTCTAGCATCAAAAATTGAAATCTCGTGTGTATCTCAGCAATAAAAATAGCATCTACATTTTATACAAACAACAATATATTGGAGCCAACTACACAATGGTCGGACTATAATACATGACAATGTTGATTCCACAAATTGTTGAAATACCTGAAGACCCACACCTACGAAAATGGAATATTGGATTTCTTTGGTAGTCCAAAGCTTCCAATACCGAACCTTATCGGTTGTTCCGAGATCTTGAACCTCTGTCTCCACAGATTCCTTTAGGGATTGAATCTCTTTTGCAATTCAGAGCGATCTGAGGGTTTGATTCGATCTACAATCTGAACGTGGTGGGCACATATCTAGAACTCAAGAGATCAGTTTGTTTTTTATATTCGCTCATACTCCTCTCTACAGAGTATATCGTGTTGTCTGCAACATTTCTAGCATCAAAATTTGAAATCTCTTGTGTGTATATAAGAAATAAAAATAGCATCTACCTTTCACACAAACAACAATATCAAATCCAGAGAAGCCATTGTTTTCCGATGGAAAACTCAAAGCCGACCTCTTTTTAACTGAGCGTTGGGCGGATCTGAAACATTCAGCGGATCTTATGCGAACACAAGGTAAGCTTGCTCACTGTTGGCTTCATATTTGAACACAAACGCATTTTTTTATGGGAAGGGTATATGTGGCATCTCCTGCAAAGTCAAACGTAATAATTGGAAGTCGGAGAAATAATAATAAGGGTATACCTGTATCACTTCCATTAACTTGCTCTCCTTGAATGTCGGATCGAAGAGTAGCCAGAAAAGGTATCATCTTATGTAACCATAATTCCAATTATAACATCTTACCTGTTCAGAATTACAAAACTTGGAGTCGACACATGCATAACACTCTGATCTATAATGAATTATGGTGTGATATATGTGATGGTTATACTCTTCCAACTAAGTCCAACAACACTACTTCTTTATCAAAATGGAATTTGAAAGATGAAAAAACACTTTCTTTGTTACGTTCTTCTATAACTGAACACATGTTTATTCATATTGAGAATTCCAAAGATGTATGGTCTGCTTAGAATTTGTTAAAGAATATTTTTGATACTCCTGTTGCATCTCATAGAGTTGATCTACAAATAAAACTGCCCAAGAAAATATTAGCATACAATGGTGATGTATTAGAATACATTTCAAGGATCAAGAACATTCATCAAGAAATCATGAAAGACGGTTTTTCTAAAATTGAAGATAGTTTTCTAGTCTCCATTGTAATAAATGGTTTGTCTCCATATTATAAGAATTTTCTTGAGACTTTGAAAATAACTGACAAGTTATCAACTATGACTTTTGATTCACTTAGTGAATTACTGGCACAACATAGTAAATCTTTTGGAAAACAAAAACAATCAGGAGAAGATATTCTTTATGTCAATGTTTCATGGAAACCTGCATGATAGATATAGCTAAAGCATACACAAACAAAGATTATCAAGAAAAGGAAGAGAGATACACAATGAAGAATGAGAATCAATGTATATTATGATCTAATCAATGAGTGGGTGATCTTTACTCATATATGCAATGATATCATATAATTAGGAATGCATGAATACTAGTGATGGTCTAAGATTAGAAAGTCTAAAATAGAACTAGTCAGTTAACTCCCACTGAACTAGTGTTATTCCCACTAAAATAGTGTTCCAAAAATATAAATTTCTCCAACACTCCCCCCGAACATCACTATGGAGTAAAAAATGAGTCTCAGATACTAGGCCATTTTAGGTACTCATGTACAATGCAACTAATGAACACTGAATAAAAATGAGGAAAGAGAGAAAACCACGTGGGAACAAAACCTCCCCTCAAAAGACAATGTATCAAAATGCAATTGTGTTCTTCACTGCAAGATGATCCCACAAAGTATGAAACTTATTCTCAGTGAATGTCTTCGTGAATATGTCAACAGTATATTTAGAGGAAGGATAGAACTACAAATCAATGATCCTGCCATATACTAAGTCTCTGATGAAATCCATGTGGACCTCAATGTATTTGGTTCATTGTCGTTGTATGGGATCTCTGCAAAATCTCAGTGTACTTAGATTGTCACACCATATAATAATCGGACAGTGAAATTGGATACCAAGCTCGGTAAGTAAGTGTTGAATCCAAAGTCTTTGAATGACACAATTGACTACTCCTTTATACTCGGACTCTGCGAAAGATAAATAAATGGATGATTGCTTCTTACTTGACCAACAAAATGGGCCTGACCCCAGACTGAGAGTGTACCTAGACGTGGACTTGCGATATGTGTTATCACCATCCCAATATGAATCTATGAAGCCTATGAGATATAATGCACAACTAGATGCATAATTAATCCCATAACTCATGGTGCCCTGAACATATTTGAGGATGTGCTTGGCATCTTTCCAATGCAGATCATGGAGTTCTTGCATGTCTCTGGAAACTTCTCCTACCATGTATGAGAAATATGGATGAGTGTGGGTGAGATACAAAAGACTCCCCACCAATTGTTGATACAAAGAGTTGTCCACTAATGGTCTATCCCCGCCATCCTCAAGTCTGATCCCAGATAAGAAGGGTGTAGGTGCAGACTTGAAGTCTGTCATGTGGAATCTATCCAGAATATCCTTGACATACTTAGCCTGAGAAAGTTTGATGTCGAAAGCATCCTGACTAATCTCAAGACCAATAAATAAGTGTAGTGGACCCAGGTCCTTCATAGAGAACCTATCATGAAAAATATCTTTGACCAAAGAAATGGCTAAAGCATAGCTACCAGTGATCAAAATATCATCAATATAGAGTACTAATATCATCATAGAGTCAGTAGTCCTCAACATGTAAACATTGGAATCATATTTACATCTAACAAAATCATGTGAAATAAAGTAAGAATCCATCTTTTCATACCATGCTCTATGTGCCTACTTGAGGCCATAGAGAGACTTCTTCATTCTGCATACTAAAGATGATTTATGAATGAACCCTTATGGTTGCTCTATGTAGATCTCCTCTAAAAGGTCACCATGAAGAAAAGAATTCTTCGCATCCATCTAGTGAACTTCCCATCCTTTGGTTGCTGCAATGGCTAGAGCCAAGTGAATGGAGTCCATATTTTCTACAGGAGCAAAGGTCTCATCATAATCTATCCCATGAATCTGTTGAAATCCTTTTGCAACTAATCTAGCCTTGTACCTTCTCACATGACCATCTTCTTCTCTCTTGGTCTTGTAGACCCATTTGCATCTGAAACGTTCTTCCTCGATGGAAGTGGAACCAGATCCTAAGTTTGATTCTCTAGGAGAGAGTAATGCTCCTCCTTCATGGCTTCTTCCCATAGTGGATTCCCAACAGCCTCACTATAGGTATGTGGATCAGAAGATTGAACAATATAAAAATGCATGGGCATCACTATTTCATAAGATAAAATTTCATGGGAAGGATCCACATGATGAGATCGAGTCCTCCTCGAATCCAATGGATCCCATGCAAGGTTTCCTATTGCCTGAAGTGTGGACTATGCCCACTTGGGCATTTGCTGAAGCTCCAACGTTGTCTCCTCATTTAGTTGTACTACCTTCTCATCTTCATGTACAAAATCCTCTAAATCTGTCTCTGAATATGTAGCATCTGAGTATGTGGAATCATCATCTCTGATGTATGGAATTGATGGAAGCACAAGAGTCTCTGCATGTTGCACTAGAGGTGCATCGAAAGGACTCTCCTCAAGCTAAATAGTGCACTCAATGATGATTCAGTCTATAGAGGGATAAATCAATCTGTATCCATTCACATCATTTGGATATCTCACAAATATGCAAGGTGTTCTCTGTGGATCTAAGACTTTCCTCTTTTCAGAAGGAATATGGGCCCATTCTCTAGATCCCAAGATGTTGAAGTGTGTGACATCTGGTTTGTCACTTTTCCAAGCCTCAAAAGGTGTCCTATCCTCAATAGATCTGTGAGGTGATATGTTTTGTATGTGCGTAGAACAGTTAAGTGCCTCAACCCAAATCTTGGAAGGAAGTGATCTTGCATGGGGGTCATCTCCTTGAGAGACTTGTTCTTCCTTTCAACAACTCCATTCTATTGTGGAGTGTATGGAACGGTGTCTTGCAACTCAGTACCATCTTCATGAAAAATATTGTAAACATCTATGTTGATATAATCCTCCCCATTGTCTGTACGAAGGATCTTGATTTTCTTCCTAGTTTGTGTCTCTACTAGAGCTTTGAAGTGTTTGAGATGCTCAAAAAATTCATACTTTTGTTTGAGAAAATAAACCCAAGTATAGCGTGAGTAATCATCAATAAATGTAAGAACATGCCTTGCTTTGTTGATGGGTGGATGTGGAAATGGACCCATAAGATCACTGTGAACAAGATCCAAGGAAGAGGAGGCTCTCCTTGCCTTCCTCTTTTCAAATTTCTCTTCATGATGCTTGCCAAGAATTCATCCTTCACAAACCCCTTCAGAAAATTGAATGTCTGGAAATCCTTTGACTATTCCTTGCTTGGAAAGTTGTTGCATGTACCTAAAGTTTAAATGACCAAATGTCTCATGCCATACTCTACTACTATCATTAACATGTGTAAGTAGAAAAGAGGATTCATAGTCAATAAACTTAGTGAACTTATACAACCTTGATTTGTGATCTACCTCACCAAATGAAATAATGGAACTGTCATAGATGTCATGTACAGTAACTGAATCTGATGTAAATTCAACCCTTTTACCTGTTTGAGTGATCTGATAAACTGAGAGAATATTTATAGAAATCTTTGGAACATGTAATACATTCTCAAAACTTCCATTAGGGAGTTCCACTCTTCCCTCTCCTGCAACTGCTATTGGAGTATCATTCCCCATGAGAATAGGAGGTCCACAACATGAAATCAAAAAGATAAATACTTCCTCTTTAGCTTCCATATGATGTGATGTGCCAGAATCTATAATCCATGAATCAGATGAGGAATTAATTGCAACCAAAGATTGATGATTACCTTTCTTAGGCACATGGTCTTCTTCCTTCTTATTCTTGGCTCCTTCAAGAATGAAGTCTCCAAGGTTATTCTTCTGAAGTACTTGTGTCATAAGATCGATCTTCTTCTTCATGCATGTGTATTCTTCATGATTTTTTTTATTGAAATATGTGCACTTCCTCCTTATTCCCTTTGGAATTTGAAGAATCTTTTTAACCTAAAGAATTCTTGAAGGGTTTTGAATATTCATCCATATTTGACTCTGGATGTAATAGATCCTTTCATTTCTTATTCGATTTTTGATTGGATGAGACTTTTCCATCATGCATGGTGAGTGCATGTGCTTTGGGATATTTCATGAGGCCCATCTGTATGAGTTTTTTCTGCTATTGTGTGAGATACTCAATGAACTGAGCCATCATAGACACTTTCCAATTTGATCCCAAAAGACATCTGCTAGAATGGAAATTTGAGACATATACAACATATTCTGGTCCTAGCTTGGTCAATATTGTTAGAATAAGTTGTTTCTCTTGTGTAGACTTGTCAATACCACATTCACCCAAGCTCAATAGAAAAGACTTAAATTTAGTAAAGAAATCATGTATATTATCAAAACTTTTAGGGTCTAAGGTATTCAACTCTACCTCAAGCATATGACCTCACATCTCATCCTGGTTTTGAAAGAGTATTTCCAAGTTGGTCTAGATCTAATTTGGATTCTTGCATGCAAAAACATGAAACCATATATCGGTGGAGATTAACTCAAGAAGTATTCATGTGGGCTCATCCTTACGGTTCTCCCATATGGTCTTCTCAAGCGTTGATGTAGGCTTTGTTTTTGTTGTCGTCATCAAATTATACAGTCCTTTTCATTTGATTTGGAATGAATCCTTTGAATTCCATTCAAAATAGTTGTACGGTGTGATTATTATCACTAGACTTGATTGAAGAAGTTGCATCATCTCTGTAATGATCCCAAGCCATTATGCAAGGATCATCACTGTTTTGGTGTCTTTTTAAAACTTTTTTTGAGTGAGGTATTTTGTCAAACACTTTGCTGATCTACCTTTTAGATGTGTT
>JZKD02S1074549.1:808750-836266 GCA_000966675.3 Picea glauca
TGTTAGTAGAGATGTAATTTTTGATGAAACTGAAAGTAACAATTTAGATGATATTAATCATCTCCTTAGTTTTTTAGAGAAGAAAAACACTAAGGGTAAAAGTAAGTTGAACAAGTCAAAGAATATATTTTGGTTTGAAAAAGAATTTGTTTCTCCAGAAGATATCTGTTTATCAAATAGTTCTTTTGATTCATATGATAATGAAACAACAAAATACTGTTCTGAAACAGAATACTCAAAAGAATATTCTCCAACCTCAGATATTTCAAATGAAAGAAGAGACTCATTTTTTGAAAATCATCTTTTCAATAATAATGGTAATTTAGATCCTCAATACCCTCAACATAAGAAGCTAAAGTGGGTCGAACAACTTCTCAAATTTGTTCATTCAGATGAAATGAACAAAACATGAAGTAGGGGATCTTCAAGAGCAGAAGAAAATTTTACTCATGCTTCCACTGAACCTGCTTCTTTTGCTGAAGCAACCAGACATAAAGAATGACAAGAAGTAATGATTAATGAATATGATTCAGTACTTGCAAATGGGACTTGGAACTTAGTTGATTGTCCACATGATGTTAATCCTATCATTTGTAAATGGGTTTATCGAGTAAAGTACAATCCTAATGGTAAGATTGACAAGTACAAATAAAGACTTGTTGCTAAAGGTTTTTCTCAATAGGAAGGAATTGATTATGAAGAAACTTTTGCACCCACAACTAAATGGAATACTATCATGATGGTTATCAATTTGGTTGCAAATAATGGTTGGAAATTGTTAGCACTCTGTAAATTTTGTCCTGCTGAATAGACAAAGGCCAGAGGTAACTATTTCAACCAACTTTAGAGTTGAGGCACTAGCCTGCTCAACTCAGAGAGAGATTTCTCATGTCACTTGACATTTATTTGATGGTCAGTGGCTATATTTGGTTTGTTTTGTGGGTTTTTAATAAATTTGCTGGCAGGGAAGGGGAGGAACACTCATGGATATGGAGTCAAAATTTTGAAAGTGAACATAAACAATGTTCGTCTAGTAGAACTCTCTAGAGGATAAAGGCTAAACTAGGCGATGAGTCTAGGTTATTCTTGAAATTAAATAGAGTGTAAGAAGATAAAGAGAACAAATAACTGCATCAGAGCATTACTGAAATGAATTCTTAATTAGTTAAGAAGACAATCACATAGTTTAAATTGGTTAAACCAAGAGCATCACAAGATGAATTATAGGATTTTAACTATCCAATTTAAACAGAAGAGAATGTAAATGGAATAAAGGATCATAGGAAATACATACGATGAAAGAAGACAAATTTCATATAAACACCAATTAGAATCTTTTCATACTGAATTCAAAAGATTTTTCATATATATTCAATTCGGCTTCAGAAAATTACAATATATTTTGAAACAACCAAAAGGTGCTCTTGCGCTTCTACCAACATTAATTCAATCAAATGCCCCAACATTTATACAATTTCAAGTACAATGGATGAAACTGAAACATTTCATCTTCTAAAACTAATAATAATAATGTCAACTAACATTCTTCGTATATGAAACGATTTACAATGATTAATAAAAAATGCTTCAAAATAATGCACAATTTCTCTGATTGTTCGACTTCCTCCGGGTCATTTGTCTCGTTCTGATCTTCTATTGAATATACAAACTTGGTGACACTTGGAGATCACTTACTGGCTCTGGGGATACCACACTTTGTCTTACCCAGTCGCACGATTTCCTTCCATTGCGAATTAGAGGGAATTTTTTAATCCATCATATCTTTAATAAAAATCTCCAAGTCAATGCATGTGGTGTAGGACATAGTCAATAGGAAAACCTTCAGTATTTTGAATTTATTTAAAATTTCAAAGTCTATAGCCAAATACTCTACAAGACTTGGGCCTTTCAGACTTTCTTCCATGGCTTCAAATTTAGAATGATCCACTCTACACTGAATGAGGAGACAATTGTAGTCTTCTTGATTGTATAATGAACCCTTGACATCCCAAAATGATGGGAGACCTTTGATAAACAACTTTTCAAATGCGTCTTTAAACTCTTGTATGTTGTGCTCCATTTGCATACCCTTGTTTTGGAACGATATGAAGAGGTTATGCTTGGTGATGATCCTTCTGGCCCAAATGATCAACGAAGTTCTGTCCTTTACCCCAATAGTTTGAAGATCAGCATTTGGAACAAAATTTAGCAATTCAATAGCATTTTGGGCCCATTCTGGGGGTTTCTTGGCTAACACTTCATTGACAACAGTACACCTACTCCAAGTTGTAGTAGCCACGTTGTATTTTTCATTTATAAAATTCAGATAAGGCTTGAATTTAGTAGCCTCTGCATCCATAGCATCCCATATTACATTTTTATCTCCCTGTAATAATGGATTTCCCTTTAACCTTGTTTTTAGATTGCTCACTCTCTCTAGAAAATCTTGATTATCTTTGTGAGGTTGAGCCATCTTCTCATCTTTCACTTTCATCTCTTGTTTCAAATTTTCTATGACTTCTTTCAGTCCCTTGATCTCCCCTTTTTTTAATCTTACCTGGGACATAGCTTGAACCAACCCCTAAGTGCTTGATCTAGCCTTTGTATTTGCAGGTACAATGATAGTCATATATGATGTTACTACCTGTGCCTGTGACCAGTTCTCGTTTTCTTTTTCTAACTGCAACAATTTAGCTTTGTGTTTAAGTGCTTATTGTTTGAATGTTTCCTTCTCCTGTTCCAAAGTAGTTATCTATACTGTCTGTGGATCATCTGTAGGGGACATATTCATCTTTTTCTTTAGGTTTTGGATCATCTTATCCTTCTCATCTAGAGAATCCTTTACCCTTGGAGGCCTACAGATTATAACATTTTGACCTGTGTCATACATGCTTTATTGGATGCCTTTTCCTGTTTCAATTGTCCATCTAGTTTGAGTGCATGTGTTGTCAATATTGCAGCCCTCAGAACTAAGCTCAGATAATCCAAATATAGCATGTCAATGTCATTCCTGTGGAACTTTACTTTGTCAAGGGCTCCAATATTTTCATAGTGCATTTTGAACTTCAACACCTTATCATCATCAACCACTGCTATGTTAAATGTCTTTCTTTCCACATCATTGACTGAGAGTAAATAATCCTTGTGCTGGGACAACTTCTCTAGTTCAGTTATAAGGTCTCTTATTTCACTATTGGCCATACTTCCCTTCACAACACACTGGTTCATTAAATCTTCCTTGGAGTGATAAACTGCCTCAGGTGTCTTGCCAAATATTTGTTTCATGCTGCTAAACAACTGTGTGCTTCCTTGATTTTGTGGCATGCTTCCTGTACCACCTTCTTCATTCTTGGTTGCACCTTCCATCATCTCCATGCTCATTTTCCCTTTGGGCTCCTCTTCTTCTAGGTCAACTATTTGAGAGGGTGTTGTGATTTTCATCTTCTTGAGAGTATCTTCCTGGCTATTGGTACCTAGGGCTTCTGAATTGCTCCTCTTACTATAGACACTCATTTTAGGGGCTTTGACATCCAACCTAGGAGAATGTTTATGTGTTGGGCTCTGCGGAGAGGTTGGTTCTATTTTTTTTGTCTGATCATGTTGTAGAGTGATCTCCATATCTACACAAGTTTCCATATTGGCTAGCTTATCGAATCCTTCAACGTGATAATGTTCATAGGGACCTTGTTTGATTGTCAATCTCCTCTTTGATATGATATGATGCAGATCATATTTCCTCCCTTGCAACTGTGTGAACCCAAATTCACTAAGTTTGGATTGGATCATATGCAAACAAGATTTTTTCTTTACCACAAAGGGCCCCACTATGAAAGGAAATTTTAGGTTAGAAGCCTTCTGTGCTTTTAGAAAATGCTTTGTCTCTGAAATGATCCTCTGTCTTATGAAATCCAAAGAAAATATTCTAGGAGTCCAAAAGATTGGTAAAAGATAAGGTCCTTCCTGATAGTCGTATACCCAAATCAAAGTAGACTGTATGAAGAACATCCAATCTCCTTCCCTGCTCTCTGAATTTGGTTGTAAAGAAATTCTCATTTCTTCCAGAACCCTCGGCAGATATGAACCGAAAATAAGACTATACACCTTGGACATAATATTATTGATGAAAATAAGCATGGTAATTCTTTTAGACTCGGTCGAAATAAATGCAGTCTCAGGAAATTTGGTTCTGTTAGATTCCAGGAACATTCTCAGCAAGTGCATGTATTATCTGAAGTGTCTCAATGAATTAAATTTTACCAACTGTTGATGCATATTATCAACTATGAATTTGTCAAAATTGACACTGACCAACTAACTAGACCCTGACATAAAGAAGGTCAACAAGAAACCTAACATGACTTCTACCACAAACTTGTCATTATCCAACCCTAGAATTTGACTCAGTAGAGAACAAGCCCACTGGACTTCGATGACCATGACGCTTACACTGGAAGGCAACGACAGACTCTCTGAATGGTGTTCAAGTTTGATAATGGTTTGCAGAAATAATATTTTTACTCCTGGTGGGCATTCTCTATAAATTGTCATCATCTTATCTTTCTCAAAGGGCTCTAACACTATGGGGGAGGTATTTGGTATACTGAGAGTGTGCCAAAGTGACGGAATTTCTATTTCACATAAAACCTCTGACCCTAATTTATTCAGGATGACTCTTTCTTCCAGTGAATATTGCTCTGCTCACCAGCTTACAAATTCAAAGGAAAGAATACTTCTACGACGTAAGGGATGATGGAGGCTTGATCCGATTCGAGGAAAGGTATGTCTGTTCCAACATTGTCTAACAAATTTGATTTGGACATATAAATAGGTGAGATTGTTATCTTCGTGTCGAAAATGTCGTAGTCCTTGTCAATTAGGGCTTCTTCTCTGGAGGCGATGTCTTGTTCATTCATAGATAAAATGACAGGATTAGCGTCGACGGTAAAAATACCTGTTTAAATAGGAAAAATGCACGAATATTCTTCAGTTTTGAGCTTGAGTTTCGAATGGATGCTTTGCGCGAATTTTAGAATGTTTGAATGCTTCAAAATACCATAAAATAATGTTGGAGGCCCTCCTTTTATACGTTCCTATTGACATCGGGGGTTCGATAAAATGGTTTTAGGTAGACCTCTTTTCACCTCGATGTGTTGCTAAGGGTGCCACACGTCCACATTTGAAACCACAACAGTTTTCCCCAACCTGCCTTCGAATGATTAATCCTTGTGCTACTTGAATCGTCGATATGAGTTTCAGTTGTTGATCTGGATCACTCTAAGATCGACTGTCCACCGTGTCCCAACAACTTTCGATATTGGATATTGGAGAAAGTGGTCTTAGGAAAACTGTTTTTCACCCCGATGTAGCTCTAGGGGTGCCACGCATCCATGGACAAAAACATAGTGGTTTTTCTTGGCTTGCCTTTGAGAAATTATCTTTCGTGTTGCTTAATCCTCCGATATGCCTCTTAGTAGTTGATTCAGTCTACTCTTAGATCGATGGTCTGCATAATCCTTCCTTTCGTGCCTCCACTATATTTTTCTACATACCGCCATATAAGAATTTATCCTCCAAATTATCGCACATCCATAACGATGTGGTTTTTCGCTAAATCTCAGAAACTCAAAGCCTGATTTGAAAATTTGTTATGATGATAACATAGGCTCCAACTAAGGATGATATCCTCCCTACGAGGTAGAAAAGAACTGAAGACCAATTTCCTACCCATTGGGTTGTGGTCTATTAGTATGATCTGAATCTGTTGACCTTTATTCAAAAAAACACTCAAGATCTGTCCAACATATCTCAGGGACTTCACCTTGGGCTTCAACTATACAGATTTTATTCCACTTTTCATGTGTAAAGGAGAAGTAAAATGATTATATACAATGAATGGAGGGCTGATTATTTTTCAAGCAATGCAATGCTTGAGGAACCTGCCATTCACAGGCTCTCCTCCAGATAGCTCTCCATTAATTTCTTGTAACAAATAGGTGTTCCTCCCACGGTAAGCTGCAATTTTGAATGGGCCCATACATAAGTGATCAAATTTCCCATGTTGACCTTTATCTTCGTTTCTAGCATCCCATTTCAGCACCCAGTCTCCTGGCTCAAAGTCATCCACCTTGGTATTGTTTTCGAAATCCTCCTTGATCTTGTCTTGGCATAGTTGGGTGTTATGGAACGCCTTTTCTCTAGTCTGATGTACGTTGATGAGCTCATCATCGCTTCTTCTACTAGTGTTTGTTTCAACCTCTTTCTCCTGTAACAAATTCATTACCGGTAACCCCAATGTAGTAGGGAAAATATTTTCTGTACCATAAATGATGTGGAAAGGAGATGTGGCAACATATATTTTTGGGGATATCCTGTCAGCCCATAGTGCGTCGATGAGATTTTTGTACCATGCCTTTTTATTCTCTTGCAACATTTTTTTGATGATTCAGACCAAGATTTTATTTGAAGATTCAACCAACCCATTTCCTTGAGAGTAATATGATGTGGAATGACAAAGGGTGATGTTGTAATCGTTGCATAATTTATCCCATTTCTTAGACTTGAAAGATGCTCCATTGTCTAGTATAATTTTGATCGGACATCCAAACCTGAACATGATATTATCTTCTAAGAATCGAATGATGACATCATTTGTAGCTTGTCTAGTGGGAATTGCCTCAATCCACTTGGTGAAATAATTGGTTGTTGTCAGGATCCATTTATGTTGAGTAGAGGATTGTGGGTGTATTTCCCCTATAAAATCCAGGCTCCACTGTTTGAAAGGAGCTTCCATAGAAATGGGTTTTAATGGAAGAGATTGAAATTTTCCTTTCCCATCTAAGTTTTGACATTCATGGAACTTTGAAACTTCTTTATACACATCTAGAAAAATGTTAGGCCAATAAAAACCATCTCTCAAAATTTTGTGCACAGTGGTCTTCCAATAATGATTAGCTTCATAGTCACCTTTATGGAAATCTCTGATGGTTTTATCTACTTCTTATTCTATCAAAAAACTCAATGAAATCCCTTCTGGATCTTTCCAATACAACAATTCATTTAATATACAAAATTTTGTTGCCTTCAGTTTTAAGAATATGGATTTTGTTTTACTGTATTCAGGAGGAGACTACAATTTTTTCAACACAAAGATGATATATGCATACCATGTAGATTCAAGAAACCTTTGATATATTTGTGGATTCACCCTTTCTTACTCTTTTGTACTTCTTGACAGATCTACAGTGAATTTTATTCCCAATAATTCGTAGTTTGTTTGTGCCATATGTCTAGCAAGTCCATGTCCTTTGATCAACTTGTTGGGTTTAATATCCAATTCATATTCTAATAGTACTTCTATCCACTTTCCCCTCTTTCCTTCAGGATCAGTCTGTGTCAAGATGTCTTTTACTGAGCTACTGGGAACATAAGTAGTGGTATGCAAATGTAGGATGTAAACCCTGAATTCTTTCAACACCTTGACTAAAGCATGTGCTTTCTTATCCATGATGTCATATTTCAAAGGAGCATCCCTCAATGTCTTGTTGTAATATTCTATTGGCTTCTCAAAATTCGGGTCATCTTTCTGGAGTAGAACACCTGCGATTGTGTGTTTTGAGGCGAAAGAGAATAGTATGAAATCTTTCTCAAAATTTGGACTAGCAAGTACAGGATCCTTCATAAATGCCATTTTGATGTCTTCAAAAGATTTTCTAGCCTCGGGAATCCATTTTATTTCATTTCTATTCTTTAGCATGTTGGTGATATGTTTTATAATTTCAGCCAAATTGGGAATGAATCTCCTCAAGAAATTTAATTTGCCCAGGAAAGATTGTACTTCCTTTTTTCTTCTGGGTATGCCAATTTTCAATATCCCCTCAACTTTGTTGGGGTCTACCTTTATCCCTTCCTTAGAAATATTGTTCCCTAATATCTTTCCTTCTTCCATGGAAAAATTTGACATTTTCGGATTTAATGATATACCAAATTTCCTGCACTTTTCAAATGCCCTCCTGAGATGTTTGATATGTTCTTCATCTAAGGAAGAATACATTGTGATTTCATCGAGGTATATAACAATAAATTTGACTTTTTCATTAGCAAAATCTATCTCCATATCCCTCTGAAATTTTTCCCCTACATTCATAAGTCCAAATGGAATTTTGGCGTACATAAATGTTCCCCATGGTGTGGTGAACATTGTATTTTCTTGATCGAAAGGATGTACCATGATCTAGTTGTATTCCAAGAAACCATCTAACATTGACATCTTCTAATATCCTACCACCTTCTGTAAAATATGATCTGTTTTGGGCAATGGGTAATTGTCCTTAAGAGATAACTTATTGAGGTTCCTAAAGTCCACACACAATCTGATTTCTCCACTCTTTTTTCTGACTGGCACCAGGTTGGCCACCCATCTAGAAAACCTCAGGGACACTATGATTTTTTCTTCAAACAGTTTCTTTACTTCTTTTTCTATCAATGGTAATAGCAGGGGGTTTATTCTTCTTAATTTCTGTTTGAATGGCTTGTGATCTTCTTTGATTGGGATAACATGCTCTATTATATTGGTATCATAAACTTTCAACTCATCATAGCTCCAAGCAAAGACATTAGGGAATTATTTAATTAAGTGTACATACCTCTCTTTGACTTCAGGGTTGAGCTTCTCAGACAGCTTAACAATCTTTGGATCCTCTGGAGCTCTGATATTGCAATCTTCCACATCCCCTCCATTTACTGTAATCTTTGGGCTTTTGGCCACGTCATTGTTATCAAAGTTATTCTCTAATAGTACTAGGACTTTAGGGATGATGTTGCTTTTGAACTATATGATATCTCTACTAGCAATTTGATTGTCAAAATATCCTTCTTTTGTGAAAGTAGTTGCATCCACCTCATCATCACAGTATTCATCATCAATGTTTAAATTCTCAAACTCATTCTCCATTCTTAGGAGGATTTCTGTCTATTTTTTGTTCTTGAATATTTTCCAGTGCTTCCTAATGTCTGGTATTGATGGCCTGTACTTGACCTCAAGCTTGTAGCTTTTCTCAAGGAAAATTGGGACTTTGAACACTGTTGCTAAAGTAGCTAAGGCATCAACAAGATGATTTTGTTCTCTTGGAATTGCTGAAAGATTGCATTCTGAAAATTTCTCAAGAAGGTCCAGTACTAGGTTTTTGTAAGCCCTCATTATGCGCTATCTTGCTTGGTAGATGCCTTTGATATGATTTATGATAAGCTCAGAGTCTCCAAGCACAACAATTATTTTGGCACCTAATTATTCCAAAACTTTCAACCCCAATATTAATGCTTCATACTCGACCATATTATTGGTGCATTTGAAAACGAGTTTGTAAGAGCATAATTTTGCATCTCCATTGGGATGATAGATCCATACGCTGGCTCCAGCTCCTTGTCTACATGCAACTCCATCAAAATTCATTTTCCATATCTAATCCTCTGCATCACCTTGTTTCTCTGGGAATTTCTCCATCTGTTGGTTAAGCTCAATGTTGTCATCTATAATGATTCATGTTTCCTCTTCTTCAGAGCATAGGTCATTGAAGAAAATATATGACCCCAATTGAGTTTCTACCAAACAAATAGGATGATTGGTAGGATGTGATTTGTTGCTGACCATATATTTAAGCAAAACCCATCTGTACAATCTTCTATCTTGACCAAAGATAGGAATAGTAGCATATGACATGTCCATATGGAGGGTTCCCTTTAGTTTTGCAGCCCATGAACTGGACAACAACATACCAAATTTTGGAGGGATATCAGCGACCACTACATTCATCACCATATTCTTAGCTAGGATTTGTGCTAATGAAACCACCATGTCTTTGATCATGCCAAGGAATTTCACCTTTCTTGAATCGAAGGAGATCATGTCCTTATAAGGTCTTGTGACATCGAGACCTAATTGTTCCATGACCACTTTGAGAATTAGGTTGTGAGATGCTCCAGAATCGAGCATAGCATTGTGTAGAGTCATGTCATGGATTTTCAAGATGACATAAAAAGGAGGGACTTCTTTATTTTCACTGCTTTCTTCTAGTCTTGGCCCAAATAGGATGGTTGAGTGATCATCTTGTATGTTCATGGTATCAGAGGTTTTTCCCATCTTAATCATATTGATGATTTGATTTATGTACTCTCTATTCTTGATCAATTCATTAAATGGTACTGAAATCTTTATTTTAGCCATTTCACTTTCGAAATCAAAAGAGGATGGGGTTTTCTCTACCTCTTTGGTGACCATTTATTTCCTTGTCAATAATTTTTTTTGAGTTTCTTCAATCTGTTTCCCCTTTTCCATAACATACCTTGCAATTGGATCCTTTGCAACTGAATCCTTTTTGGGATGACTTGAAGAAGGTATGTTATTCTAAGCTTATTTGAGGGTTGGGAGGTACATTTTTATTTAGAAGGTTATAATTCCTTTGGAACTGCATGATGGTGTTTTTTAATCCAGTCTCATAATATTCCCTTTCTATTGATACCCTCTCTTCTTCATCTTGCAAAAAGATCTCACTTGCATCCATGAACTGGTTGTGTTCTTCTTTGGTAAAAAATATCTATGTTTCTTTATCATCATATCAGTTCATGTTGTCTTCAAAATATCCATCAAAATTCTCATTCACATAATTATTTTGAAAAGGAGGCCTTATTTTTTGTTCCCCCTGATTTGATGGTTCTGCTTGAGTTCCCTAATTCCCTTGATTTCTTGGCTCTCTATGCCTAATATGAGGAATATATCGTCTTCTCAGATTTCTAGGTGGGCCATCATCATGTTCTCTTGGGTTAGGCCTATTTCCTAGAGCCATTATTTCCATCATCTGCTCCATGTTTCTCATCATTGCTTCAAATCTTTCCCCTGATGTTTGTGATATTGAAGGTTGTTCTTTGTCTTCAGCTCAGTTGGTGTCCCTTCCAGCATTAGCTTTCATCTTCCCTGAATCCATTAGGTTCACTTAAACCTCTATAGCATCGCTCATCATATTGTCCAATGTGGTAGATCTTTGTTCTCTTAACAACAAAGAAAAATCACTTTCAAAAGAATCATCACATCTGAGCTGAGCAGCTCTAGGAGGGGGGGATTTACCTCAGCAGGAATTGTATGGTAGACCTTCATGAACCTTCCTGAAAACTCCTACACTATTTCGTCGGGTGATATCTTCATGTTGTTGTACTGTGTCAACAATTGAATTTGATTTTTCTTATCCCCCCACTTTGCAATGAAACTTGTCTCAAAAGATTCAAAATTTGCAATATTGGCATGTGAAAGGGCTCTGAACCACTTCCTTACTTCTCCTATAAGAATTTTTATAAACAAACTTATATTCACATCTTCAAAATCCACCTCTTCCAAGTCTATGAAATCATTAAACCAATCTAGATAATTCTGAGCTGATATGTTACGAGGGGAGAAAATATGGCTTCCATAGCTGTTGTGAGGGGTCAAAGTGGCTATTGATTTTGAGCAGGGATCACTAAAGGCCTGGTAGATGCAGCTACAATTAAATATTGGAATCTCTTTTCATCAAAGATGGTCTCATTTAAACAAGAATAAAACTTAGTTCTAAAAAGAATTTGCTCAAATTTTGCATCAAACTCAAGGTCTTCAATGCTAGTCACTCTTTCCTTACGTAAATATAGAAATCAATCTGAATGCAACAATGGGGATACTGGATTTTATTTTATTTTACCTACAATATTCTCAAGGTCAGACACATGGATTGCAGCTTCTAGGTCTGGGTTTCTCCTGGTGTGGATTTTCTTAGGAGCCAAGATTTCTATCTCACACAAGGTGGTGAAACTGGTTGCTGAGTAACTGAGTTGTCAGGGTAAAAAATAATCTCAGCCAATAAAGTATTTGATCCACTGTCATTCTCAAGGATGAAAATAAATATTTGAGTTGTTTTCCTAGGGAATATTTTGTTGGAAGGTTTATAGTTGGGAGTAAGCTTGTCATTAATGGCAAGAACAATGATGGCAAAGATCAACGATGGAAAATAAAAACTATGGCAAGAACAGTGAAATCACGAAGTGAAAAAATCGTAAAGTGGAAGAAATCGTGAAGCAACGAAATCGTGAAGCGACGAAATCGCAAAGGTGGACGAAATCGCGAAGCAACAAAATTGCGAAGTGGAAAAATCACGAGAATATCTAGGCTGTAGGATCTGGGGTATCTACGAAGGCTCAATAGTCGTTAGATATGGTGAAGTTGCAAGGTGGATAAGTCCAAGAGTCATTCAACTCCCCAAAACTGTGAAGGAATCCTAGTCGTCCATCGAGTACAGTTGTGGACCATTGATCCATAGGACACGTGGTGAAATATCGTCATGTCGCTGACTGAAAAGTCAAAGGAATGGAGTTCCCTAACCTCTCAATTTCATGATATGCGAAATCGCGAAACAATATCAGTCGTCAGATCGAGGTTTGATCTGGACCGTTGATCTGAATCCATCTCAGAGTTTCGCGTATCACGAAATGGAGTGACGAGAAACTCCATCGCAGGAATCACGAGATGTGAACTCACGATAAGATATGGATCGTCAGATCACCAAGGGTTTTGGACCGTTGATCTAAGCTCCATCTTGGAGCTTCGCGTATCGCGGCTTGGAGTGATGAGAACCTCCATCACAAGAATCGAGATATGAGAACTCACAATAAGATATGGACCGTCATATCACCAAGGGTTCTAGACCGTTGATCTAAACTCCATCTCGGAGCTTCTCCTATCACGACTTGGAGTGACAAGAACCTCCATCTAAGGAACTGTGAGATGCGAATTCACGATAAGATCTAGACCATCGGATCTATGGAGATTTCAACCGTCAATCAGACTCAATGAAGTTTGTAAACTCACAAAATATGAAGCACCTTTTTGGCACAGCCTATGGTCACTGTCGATGGTCACAAGAAGGGAAGGAGTCAGATCAGATAAGCTCCATTTTGGGGTTTCGAGGATCGCGACTTGGAGAGTCGAAATGCCTCATCTCCAGATTCACGAAATGCAAAATCATGAAAGTGATTTATGCATAAGAACTTGGTCATAGCCATGGTCATATAAAGGAAAGAGCTAGTGTAGAAAAACTCTATTTCGGAGTTTCGAAACTCGTGACATGGAGACTCAAGATGTCTCATCGTAGAATCTTTGAATTGCGAAAGTGCGAAACGGGTAAATAATGCAAGAACTCATCAGAGTTAATAAAATGATGGAGGTGAACATGAGCATGATCTAAGGGCTTATGTTGATCCTCACAGTGTAACTTCTAGAAACCATTGATGGTTTCTACCAAAGGATGCGAAGAGACTTCAGTGTGATTTCCAGAGGAGCTGAATAGTTACATGGAATCTGCCAGTGGAATGAAGATGATTCATGGAGGAAATTGACAGTTGGATGAGGGTTGGAGCTCGTAACTAAAACAGAAAGGATGAGCTCGACTGTAATAGAGAAGATGAAGAGTCTCAACTGTGAGAGAGAAAAAGGAATCTCGGCATAACACCTAGTGATGATAGACACAGGGGTTGAACTGCTAGAGAAGATGAAGAGTCGCGATGATGATCACACCGAGCACTTGAGATGTGGAGGAGATTGGCATGGTATGAGTATGAAGAGGAATGGAGAATATTGCATGCACAAGATGCACAAAAGCTATATATACATGGTACAGAGAAAAGATGAGGTTGTTGTTGTTGTTGGAGTTGTTGCGGATCTTGTTGTTGAAGGTGATTCATGCATGAAGAAGGATCAGAGTGCAGCAGCTGAAAAGAATAGAAGAAGAACTGTGCAGCGAATGGACATGGTGCATAGAGCATAAAAATCAAAAGAACAGAATGGGCAGAGGATGCATGCTGGAAGACAATGAGGAAGTCTAAGAAGCAAAATCTTGCAGAACAGTGATGAGACTGGTAAGCTATTATTGAACACTATATCACTGTAATAGGTTTCATTATTTCATATTCATAATCCAGGGTGGTTGGGAGGTTCTCGGGAGGAGTGGTGTCCTCAAAGGTTCAAGTGGGGCCTTGAACACAAGGAGTTGGTGCTTCCTTCTAGTTGGTGCTACAAAACACAGGGAGTTGGTGCTTCCTTCTAGTTGGTGCTACAGAACACAGGGAGTTGGTGATTCCTTCTAGTGGGTGATAGAGAAAAATAGAGAGTTGTTGCTCTCAACAAGTTGTAGCTTGCAAAACAGAGGTTGTAGCCTCAAAATGAGTTGGTTCTCAAATGTATGATAATGTAAAGAATGTAAATAATACTTATCATATAAAGAAGAAGAGGTTTTTACCCTGTATGGGTTTCCTTGGGAAATATCTGTCTCTTTGTTTCTTATATATGTGACTGATGTTGAATGTGCCATTGTTCATTTCCCTGCATTATTGTGATCATCATTGAGTGCCTTGTAAATATTTTAAAAGAAGCATAATTGTTTAAGCATGGTAACAACTGATTCACCCCCCCCTCTCAGTTGTCCAACATATTTTTCAATTTTGTCTCCGACAACGACGCCAGAATGTAAGCACTATATAAATTTTGTCCGATTGAATAGACAAACAATAGAGGTAATTGTTTCAACCATATTTAGAGCTGCGACACTATATTGCTCAAATCAGAGAGGGATCTCATGTGTCACTTGATATTTATTTGATGGTTAGTGGCTAGATTTGGTTTGTTTTGGGGGTTTTTAATAAAGTTGTTGGCAGGGAAGGGGAGGAACACTCAGGGCTATGGAGTCAAAATTCTGAAAGTGAATGGAAATAATGTTCAACTAGTAGAACTTGTTAGGATATGGAATATTGTGCTCATTTTACCATTGACAATACCCTTGTCACCCAACCATAGGAATAAGCCACCCTCCGAGCACCTTGACCTTGGCAAAGAAGAATACTGGAAGAAATCAGTAGCCAAGCAAGGCTAATGCACTAGGCAAGAAAAGTAACCAAAGTTGATCAGATAGTCCCACCCAAAAAATGGTGCAACACTCTTCCCCAGAAACTTGTGCACAAAATTGCCAACTGTAGTGTGCACAACTGGCTCTCTGCAATTCTGAGAACGTGTCAAATGAGAGACTGGTGCCCTGTATTTATAGTGGTTCTGGAAGACTTACTGGGGCCGAATTCTCCTTCTGGGTACTAATTAATTCATAATAATTGTATTTCTGCAGCCAACATCTCGTCTAGGGTTTCCTTTACTTCTTTTCTTCCTTCTGGAATATTCTAATCTCGTCATAGGTCACAATAGAGGTTCATACCTCTTGAAGATACCATAATATTAACACTCCCTCCTAGCTAGGGAGGTATGGTCTTGAGCACAAACAAACCATTCAACTGGTAGTATCACGAGCACCGTCATTATTATCCAACTGGATAATATCCTATGACAATTGGTACAATATCAATTGATATAACACAGTTGTGTTTATCCATGGTAGTGTGCAACTACTCAAACCGTGACACATAGTCACAAATAGTGGAAAAAATCCACCACAGTAGTATATCTCTACTGTCTGGAGACAAGTAGTCTCCATAAAAATCATATGATGCGAACCTGTACAGAAAAATATTGTTAAAATAAAATGAATCATATGGGCCAATATTTCACTCACGTCTATGAGATATGAAAGAATATATGCCCTTAGAGTAGAACAATGAGATATCTGGACTATTCTTCTCAAGCAAGGAAGAATAATTGTCCCGTCTTCTGAACCTGGACCATTCCCCACCCTGGGCCATTCTTCCTACACTAATCAAAGTGCACCTTGGAGAGAATGTATAAAACCCTAAGGAATGGATGTCCCTGATTGTTGATCTTGGACCATTCCCCACCCTGGGCCATTCCTCCTACACTAATCAAAGTGCACCCTAGAGATAATTTATAAACCATAAGAAATGACTGTCTAGACCAGTTCCTCTGTTAACCACAAGAGGAAAAGACTATCCTGTATCAACCTCCAAAACAGACCATTCCTCATGTTAACCACAATGACAAATCGTTGTCCAGTGAGGCGGGTCGGTCTTCTTAAGTAACCCTCAAGAAGAGAGACTACCCTGGACCACTCCCCATGTTAACCACAATGGGAAGTCACTTTCTATGATACATCAACAATCTGGACCATTTCCCATGTTAACCACAGTGGGAAATCATTTTCTATCAGAAATCTCAATTCACTTTCCGAACAAGAAAGAATCTGTCCAATCTGGACTATTTTTCAATAAAGAAGATAAATGTTTCAATAATAGTTTTCAATAATATTTTTAAGTGTTCCCTCCTAACTTGGAGAGTCTTCCCTTTCATCTAAGGGGGTTATTTCCACGATCCGCATCTTCTCTTGGAAATATGCAAACTTTATTCTGGATAGAGGTTTTGTCAGATGTCTATTGTCTACTCGTCAGTGCAGATATACTCGAGCTTTACCTCTCCTTCATGGAATTTATCTCGAATAAAGTAGTATCTTATCTCAATGTGTTTCAACCTTTCATGAAACACGGGATGTTCTGATAATCTTATACAACTCTAATTATCATAATGTATTATGGTTGATTCTAGAATCTGATCAAATAAGTCGGAGATTAACTTCCTTAACCATATTTCTTCAATGCATGCTTCACATGTTGTGATATACTTTGCTTCTGTTATGTTGAGTGCGATAGACTTATGTTTCCTACTTCCCCAAGATATCATAGTGGAGCCCAAGATGAAACACATACCTGAAGTGCTCTTTCTGTCTTCTTCACTTCTTGCCCAATCTGAGTATGTGCATCCATGAAGTTGTATATTTATGGATGCAATATATCTCAAACCATAGTTTATTGTTCCAAAAATATATCTTAATACATGATTTGCAGCTATCCAATGCTCATGTCTTGGTTCCACCTGGAACTAGCTTACTGTATTCACGACAAAATAAATTTATGGTTGAGTATTTACCAAATACATCAATGACTCGATTAGTTTTCAGTATAGAGATGGATCTACTGGATCAGAATATGGAACTTTCACTTTTCTTATATCTGCATTCATAGGAGTGTCCATGGACTTACAATCCATCATTCCAAATTTCTGAAGATTCTTTATTGCGTACTTTCCTTGTCCAAGGAATACTTCACCATGCTTCTTCCATACTTCTAGTCCCAAGTAATAATGCATGAGACCTAGATCTTTCATATCAAATTCAAAAGATAATTCCTTCTTACACTATATAATAAGAGACTCTTCACCTGTTATGAATAGATCGTCAACATATAATAGTAGAATCACAGGTGCATTGTCCATGACTTTGTAATTGGATCTACATGACTATTGGAGAACCCAAGTCTCATTAGATAGTTGTCCATTCTAGCATACCAAGCCCTTGGAGATTTCTTGAGTCCATATAGAGATTTCTTCAATCTGCAGATGTGAGTGTCTCTGGAATGTACCTCAAACCCTTGAGGTTGTTCAATATATACTTCTTCTTCAATAGCTCCATTGAGGAAAGTTGTCTTTACATCCATCTGATGTAAGTTCCATCCCATGGAAGTAGCAAGAGATATGATAGATCTGATGGAAGTATATCTAGCCACCAGAGCAAAGGTTTCATCATAATCTTCTCCCTCCTTCTGAGAGAACCCTCTAGCTATGAATATTGCCTTGTATTTATCCATGCTTCCGTCTGCTGCATGTTTGATCTTGTACACCCATTTTGAGGTTACCACCGATTTTTCATTAGGTCTTGGTATGATTTCCCATACCACATTTTTCATAATGGATTGATGCTCTTCCATCATAGCTTATTTCCATTGTTCCTTTTGAACTGTTTCTTCAAATGTGGTAGGTTCTTCATCTAAAAGCTTTGTCATGTATGTTGCATAACTTGAGAATATTTTAGGTCTTTTACTCTTTTTGAGTGTTCCTTCTAGAACCTTGAGTCTTTCTGAATCTTGTAAGGTAGCTTCAAGCCAAGCTAGTATTTTCTTGGTCTTAGGTACGGTATCTAAATTAATTTTTTCACATGGATCCATAGGATGATCAGGTAGTTCCTTTTTTTCATTTACGTTTTCTGTGATTTCTTCATTAAGTTCTTCAATCTCTTTTTCTTCTATATTTTCTTCTATGGATTTCTTGAAGGCCATATTCTCATTGAATGTTACGTCTCTGTTGAATTCAATCTTGTGTTGCTATGGAATATATATTCTATAATATTTGGATGAATCAATGTATCCTATGAATATCCCTTTCTTTCCTGAAGGTTCTAGTTTATTCCTCTTGTCCTTGGGAATGTGAGAGTAAACAAGACATCCAAATATTCTTAGATTTTCCACATTAGGTTTCTTACCTAAGAAAGCTTCTTCTGGTGTCATGTCTTTCAATATACGACGAGGAATTTGTTTCTACACATATATTTCTATCATTGTTTCTTCTCCTCATAAGAACATGGATAGACCTTGATCATTTAGTAAAGCTTTTACAGTTTCTTCAATGGATCTATTCTTTCTTTCTTCTACACCATTTTGTTGAGGATTATGAGGAATTGTCATCTCTCTCCTACGCCCTGCCGATTTGCAGAATGCAACGAATTCCTTTGATGTGTATTCTCCACCATTATAGGTTCTTAGTGTCTTGATCTTCTTATTCGTGAGATTTTCTATTTTTGCTTTGAACTCTTGAAACTTGCTGAATACTTCGTCTTTTGTCTTGAGTAGATATAACCAAGTCTTTCTTGAATAGTCATCTATGGATATTACGTAGTAAGAAGATCCTCCTAGATAATTTACTGCCATCAGACCACAAACATATGAGTGTATCAGATCTAGAATATCCTTATATCTATTGTTGTTGCTTGGGAATGGTTTCTTGATATTCTTCCCAATGGAACATCCCTTGCAGATTCCTTCATGTGTAGATTTCAATTCTGGTATTCCTTCAACCATCTTTCTGAGAAAATTTAATGCTCGATAGTTGATGTGAGAGTACCTTCTATGCCAATGCTCATTCGGGTTGACTTCGTCATGTACGAGAGATTTTTCATTATGTTTTAGTAGTTTATACATGTTTCCTTCATGACTTCCAATAACCCTATCATTCCCTATGCCGGAGTCTTTATGCCAAGATAACACCTTTCCATCCATGAAGGTTGTTCTATTTTCTTTGTCTTCTAGGCATGATATTGATACAAGATTATTTTCTAAACTAGGTACATATAAAACATTGCTTAAGTGAACATAGTTACCTGTTTTCATTTTGATGGAGGCTTGTCCAAATCCTTCCATGGGGTAAGTGGTTTTGTCTCCAAGATCTACCTTGTACGAGGTATTCTTCCCATTTACACTTGAGAGTATGGCTTGATCTTCTGTCATGTGCCTAGAGGCTCCACTATTGATTATCCACATGTCATCTTCAATCGTTTCGGTAAGTGATGAGTAGTATAAAAGAATGATCATTTCACTCATGTCTTTGGTTGACTGGTAACTAGTCATGCCTTGATCCAAAACTTCAACTTCATCATTTCTATCTTTTGAGAGAGCCAAGAGGTGCGTTGAGTTAGGGCGCATCTGAATATATTGTTTTTGAGTGAGATGCTCCATCGCAAGGTGTCAGATCTGAGATTAGGGTTTCTACAACTTCTTCTGCTAGTAACCCTAGTGACAATGTCTTTGGAAGCTGCTCCTGCTAGTAACCCTAGCGAAAATTGCTCAGCGAGATCAATATCCTAGAGGCTATGCTTCCTTCCAACATTTAGACTGAATGAAGGAGGTGTGGGACCATAACCTGTTAGAATATGGAATATTGTTCTTGTTTTACTATTGACAATACCCTTGTCACCCAACCATAGGTTGAAGCCACCCTTCGAGCACCTTGACCTTGACAGAGAATAATATTGGTAGCAATCAATAGCCAAGAAAGGCTAATGCACCAAGCAAGAAAAGTAACCAAAGATGATTAGATAGTCCCACCCAGAAACTGGTGCAACACTCTTCCCCATAAACTTGTGCACAAAACTACCAACTACAGTGTGCACAACTGGCTCTCTGCAATTCTGAGAATGTGTCAAATGAGAGACTAGCACCATGTATTTATAGTGGTTCTGGAAGACTTATTGGGGCCGACTTCTCCTTCTGGGTACTAATTAATTCATAATAATTATATTTATGCAGTCGACATCTCATCTAGGGTTTCCTTTACTTCTTTTCTTCCTTCCGGAATATTCTACTCTCGTCATAGGTCATAATAGAGGTTCATACCTCCCGAAGCTACCATAATATTAACAGAACTCTCCATAGGATAAAGGCTAAACCAAGCGATGAGTCTGAGTTATTCTTGAAATTAAATAGAGTGTAGGAAGATAAAGAAAACAAATAACTCCATCATAGCATTACTGAAATCAATTTTGAATTAGTTAAAAAGACAATCACACATTTTAAATTGCTTAAACCAAGAACATCACAAGATGAATTCTGGTCTTTTAACTATCCAATTCAAGTAGAAGAGAATGTAAATGGAATAAAGGATCACAGGAAATACATATGATGAAAGAAGACAAAGTTCATATCACCACCAATTAGAATCTTTTCATAGAGACTTCAAAAGCTTCTGCATATATATTCAATTCAACTTCAGAAAATTACAATAGATTTTGAAACAAACAAAAGGTGTTCTTGCACTTCCACCAACATTAATTCAATCAAATGCCCCAACATTTATACAATTTCGAGTACAATGGCTGAAACCAAAATGTTTCAGCTTCTAAAACTAATAATAGTAATTTCAACTGACAGCCTTGGTATATGAAACGATTTACAATGATTAACAAAAAACGTTTCAAAATAATGGACAATTTCTCTGACTGTTTGACTTCCTCCATGCCATCTATCTCATTCTGATATTCTGTCGAATATACAAAATTGGTGACACCTGGAGATCACTTACTGGCTCCGGGGATATTGCACTTCATCTTACCCAGTCGCACAATTTACTTCCATTGAGAATAAGAGGAAATTTCATAATCCATCATCTCTTTAATCAAAATCTCCAAGTTGATGCACGTGGCGTAGGACATAGTCAACATGAAAACATTCATTGTTTTGAACTTATTTAAAATTTCAAGGTATGTAGCCAAATACTCTACCAGACTTGGGCCTTTCAGACATTCTTCCATGGCTTCAAATTTAGAATGATCCATTCTACACTGAATGACGAGAGAATTGTAGTCTTATTGATTGTATAATGAACCCTTTCCATCCCAAAATGATGGGAGGCCTTTTATAAACAATTTTTCAAACGCATCTTTAAACTCCTGTATGTTATGCTCCATTTGCATAGAGTTGTTTTGGACCGATCTGAGTAAGTTATGCTTGGCGATGATCCTTCTGGCCCAAATGATCAATGCAGTCCTATCCTTTACCCTAATAGTTAGAAGATCATCAGTTGACACAAAATTTAGCAAGTCAATAGCATTTTGGGTCCATTCTGAGGGTTTCTTGGCTAACACTTCATTGACAACAGTACACCTGCTCTGAGCTGTAGAAGCCACGTTGTCTTTATCATTTATAAAATTTAGATAAGGCATGAATTTAGTAGCCTCTGAAGCAATAACATCCCATATTACATGTTTAGCTCCCTGTAATATTTTTTTTCCCTTTAACCTTGTTTTCAACTTGCTCACTCTCTCTAGAAAATCTTGATTATCTCTGTGAAGTTGAGACATCTTCTCATCTTTCACTTTCATCTCTTGTTTCAACTTTTCTACGACTTCTTTGAGGCCCTTGATCTCCCCTGTTTTTAAGATTACCTAGGACATATCTTGAACCAACCCCTCAATGCTTGATCCAACCTCTGTATTTGCAGGTACAATGATAACCATATCTAATTTTACTACTTGTTCTTGTGACCAATTCTCTTTTTAGTTTTCTAACTGCAACACTTTATCTTTGCAGTTGAGTGCTTCTTGTCTGAATGTTTCCTTCTTCTATTCCAAAGCAGTTAGCTCTGTTGTCTATGGATGATCTATAGGGGACATCTTCAATTTTTTATTTCGGCTTTGGATCATCTTATCCTTATCATCTATAGAAGCGTTTACCCCTTGGGGGCCTTCATATTCTAACCTTTTGACCTATTCCATCCAGGCTTTGCTGGATGCCTTTTCCTGTTTTGATTGTCCATCTAGTTTGAGTGCATGTGTTGTCAATCTTCCAACCCTTAGACCTAAGCTCAAATAATTTGAATATAGCATGTCACTGACATTCCTGTGGAACTTTTCTTTGTTAGGGGCACCAATATTTTCATAGTGCATTTAGAACTCAAACATGTTATCATCATGAGCCACTGCTATGTTAAATGTCTTTCTCTCCACATCCTTGACTAAGAGTAAGGAAGCCTTGTGCTGTGACAACTTCTCTACTTCAAGTATAAGGTCTCTTATTTTACTATTGGCCATACTTCTCTTCACAACATATTGGTTCACTATATATTCCTTGGACTGGTAAAATTCCCCAGGTGTCTTTCCAAATATGTGTTTCCTACTACTAAAAACCTTTGTGTTGCCTTCATTTTGTGGCATGCTTCCTGTACCAGCTACTTCATTCTTGGTTGCACCTTACACCATCTCCATGCTCATTTTCCCTTTGGGCTCCTCTTCTTCCAGGTCAACTATTTGAGAGGGTGTTGTGATTTTCATCTTTTTGGGAGTATCTTGTTGGCCACTGGTGCCTAGGGATTTTGAACTTCTCCTCTTATTATAGACACTCATTTTAGGGGATTTGAAAACCAACCTAGGAGAAGGTTTTTGTGATGGTCTCTACTGAGAGGCTAGTTCTATTTGTTTTGTCTGATCATGTTGTAGAGTTATATCCATATCTACAAAAGTTTCCAGATTGGCTATCTTATTGAATCCTTCAATGTGCTCATGTTCATAGGGGCCTTGTTTTCTCCCCAATATCCTCTTTGATATAATCTGATGCAGATCATATTTCCTCCCTTGCAACTGTGTGAACCCAAATTCACTATGTTTGGATTGGATCATATGCAAACAAGATTTGTTTTTTACCACAAGGGCCACACTATGAAATGAAATTTTAGGTTTGAAGCCTTGTGTGCTTTCAAAAAATGCTCTATCTCTAAGATGATCCTTTGTCTTATGAACTCCAAAGAAAATATTCTAGGATTCAAAAATAATGGTAAAAGATAAGGTCCTTCCTGATAGCCAAATACCCAATTCACAATATACTATATGAACAACATCCAATATCGTACCTTGCTTTCTGAATTTGGTTGTAAAGAACTTCTCATTTTTTCGAGAACCCTCAGTAGATTTGAACTAAAAATAAGACTATACACCCTGGACATAATCTTATTGATGAAAATAAGCATGGTGATTCTTTTACACTTGGTCAAAATAAACAAAGTCTCAGGAAATTTGATCCTGGTAGATTCCAGAAATATTCTCAGCAAGTGTGTGTAGTATCTGAAGTGTCTCAATGAATTGAAGTTTACCAACTATTGATGGATATTATCAGCTATGAATTTGTCAAAATTGACACTAACCGATTGACTAGGCCTTGACATAAAGAAAGTCAAAAAGAAACCTAGCATGAATTTTACCACAAACTTTTCATTATCCAACCCTAGAATTTGACTCAACAGAGAACAAGCCCACTAGAATTCAATGACCATGACGGTTACACTCGTAGGCAATGACAAACTCTGTAAATGGTGTTCAGGTTTGACAATGGTTTGCAGAAACATGTTTTTTACTTCTAGTGGTCATTCTCTATAAATTGTGATAATCTTCTCTTCCTCGAAGGGCTCTAACACTGTGGGGGAGGACTCTGGTGTACTGAGGGTGTGTCAAAGTGAAGGACTGTCTATTTCGCATAAAACCTCTGACCCTAATTTATTCAGGATAATGCTTTCTTCCTGAGAATATCACTCTGCACAGCATCTTACAAATTCAAGGAAAGGAAAGACTACTTCTACGATGTAAGGGATGATGGAGGCTTGAGACACTTCGAGGAAAGGTACGCATGTTCCAACATTGTCTAACAAATTTGATTTGGACACAAAAATGGGTGATATTGTTATCTCTTTGTTGAAAACATCGGAGTCCCTGTCAATTAGGGATTCTTCTATGGAGGTGATGTCGTGTTCATTCAGGGATAAATTGATAGGATTAGCATCCATGATGAAAAATACATGTTTAAATGGAAAAGAACACAGGAATCTACTTCAGTTTTAAGATTGAGTTTCGAAGGGATGCTTTGCACCAATTTTTGAACATTTGAATGCTTCAAAGTACCATAAAATAATGTCGCGGGCCCTCCTTTTATACGTGCCTATTGACATTGGGGGTTGGAGAAAACTATTTTAGGTAGACTGCTTTTCACCCCAATGTGCCTCTAAGGGTGCCATGCATCAACATTTGAAACCATGACATTTTTCCCCGGCCCTCCCTCAGATGATTAATCCTTGCACTACTTGAGTCGTCGATATGAGTTTCAGCTGTTGATCTGGATCACTCTATGATCGATGTTCCACCGTGTCCCAACAACTTCCAATATCAGATATTGGAGAAAGCAGTCTTAGGCAAACTGCTTTTCTCCCCGATCTAGCTCTAGGAGTGCCATGCGTCCATGAACAAAACCATAGTGGGTTTTCCCAGCCTGCCTTTCAGAAATTATCTTTTGCGCTGCTTCGTCCTTCGATATGCCTCTCAGTCGTTTATCCGAGCTACTCTTAGATCGACGGTCCACATAATCCTTCCTTTCATGCCTTCGCTATATTTTTCTGCATGCCACCATATAAGACTTTATCCTTCAAACTATTGCACCTCCACAACGATGTGGATTTTTGCTAAATCTCTGAAAGTCAGAGCCTGATCTGAAAAATTGTTATGATGATAACATAGGCTCCAACTACGGATGATATCCTCCTTGCGAGGTATAAAATAACTGAATATCAAGTGCCTACCCATTGGGTTGTGGTATATTAGTATGATCTGAATCTGTTGACCTTTATTAAAAAAAAAACTTTAAATCTGTCCAGCATAGCTCAGGGCCTTCACCTCAGTCTTCAACTATGATGATTTTATTCCACTTTTCATGTGTAGATAAGAAGTAAAATGATTATATACAATCAATGGAGGGGTGATGATTTTTCAAATAATGTAATGCTTGAGGAACCTGCCATTCATAGGCCCTCCTCCAACGAACTCTCCATTACTTTCCTATAACAAATAGGTGTTTCTCCCATGGAAAGTTGCAATTTTGAACGGGCCCATCCATAAGTGACCAAATTTCCCATGTTTTCCTTTATCTTTGTTTCTAGAATCCCATTTCAGCACCCAGTCTCCTGGCTCAAAGTCATCCACCTTGGTATTCTTTTCAAAATCCTCCTTGATATTGTCTTGGCGTAGCTGGGCGTTATGGAAGGCCTAATCTCTATTTTTTTGTACGCTGATGAGATCATCATCTCTTCTTCTACTAGTGTCTTTTTTAGCCTCTTTCTCCTGTAACAACTTCATTATCAGTAACCCCAATGTAGTAGGGAAAATAACTTATGTACCATAAATGATCTGGAAAGGAGATGTGGCAATTTTTGGGGATATATTGTCGGCCCATAGTCCATGGATGAGCTTTTTGTGCCATGCCTTTTGCTAAAGCAACCAGACATAAAGAATGGCAAGAAGTAATGATCAATGAATATGATTCAGTACTTGCAAATGGGAATTGTAACTTAGTTTATTGTCCAAATGATGTTAATCCTATCAGTTGTAAATGGGTTTATCGAGTAAAGTACAATCCCAATGGTAAAATTGACAATTACAAATAAAGACTTGTTGCTAAAGGTTTTTCTCAACAGGAAGGAATTGATTATGAAGAAACTTTTGCACCCACAACTAAATGGAATGCTATCAGAATGGTTATCAATTTGGTTGCACATAATGGTTGGAAATATCATCAAATGGATCTCAAAATTTTGTTTCTTAATGTTTATCTAAAGGAAGATATTTCCATGATTAACCACAAGGTTTTGAAGCTAAAGGACAAGATCATAAAGTTTGCAAACTTGTGAATTCTTTATATTGTTTGAGACAAGCTCCTCAAGATTGGTATGCAAAAATGGATGAGTACCTACGAAACATGGGTTTTCAGTGAAGTGAATCAGATCATACACTGTATTTTAGAATGCAAGATAAGCACATGGTGATACTTGTACTCTATGTTGATGACTTAATCATAACAGGAAATAATGAAGCTCACATCAAATAGGTTAAGGAAGAACTTAAAGCAGGGTTCAAAATGATTGATTTAGGGACACTTCATTATTATCTTGGAGTTGAAGTATCTCAACATCATAAACAAATATTCCTTATTCAACCTAAGTATTCCACTGAATTGTTAAATAAATTTGGCATGGAATATTGTAAACCTTCCCTTACTCCCATGGAGAAAAAATTGAAACTTTCAAAATTTGAAGGGGGGGAATTGGTAAACAGTTCAAAGTACATGAAATTAGTTGGAAGTCTTATTTATTTGACAAAACTCGACCAAATTTTTCATGTTCAGTCAGTATACTTTCAATGTTTATGCATGAACCAAGAGAAAGTCACTAGAATTCAACAAAAAAGGTACTGAGATACATTCAAGGTATAGACTATTTCGGTCTTTTCTACAAAAGGAACAAAATTTTTACACTTGTTGATTTTGTAGGTGACATTGATGATAGAACATCCACTTCAGTTTATTTAATGAATATGGATTCAACAGTAATATCTTGGAATTGTAAAAAGAAGACAACTATTACCAATTCTTTAGCAAAGGTGTAGTACATATCATCTTGGGAAGCAACATGTGAGAATGTATGGCTACGCATAATTTTACAAGATCTTGGTGAAACTTAGAAATCCCCAAATACCTTATTGATCGATAATCATTCAACAATAAATATGGCCAATAATCCAGTATTTCATTCAAACACTAAACATGTCGACACGAAGTACCACTTCATCAGATTGCTCATCATCAAAGACATCATCAAGCCTCAGTTTTGTTCGTCTGAAGATCAAACTTCAGATACTTTTACCAAACCTCTTGGTATAATAAAGTTCACTAAGTTAAGAGATGAACTTGGTATTTGTAAAAATGAACTTTTGGATTAAAGGGGGGATTGTTAGCCTCATAATCCTAAAGTTCTATACTCTAAGTACTTTCTAGATTAAATATTTTTAAGAAATTAGTTTATTCTAGTTTGTTAGGATAAGGACACCTAGATTATATGTAAAGGACACCTGTCATACTCATGTGATTATTGATTGGTCATTCTCCTAGTTTGATGCAGGAGCATCCACACGTCATCAAGCGAGCCAGCGCGCACGGAGAGAGAACACACAGCTGGACAGCGCCAGCAGGCACATTTTGAAATGCTTTGGAGATTGTTGCGCCGTCGTTTGGACGGGCATTCAAAGTCGAGCGCAGTTGTATCGTATTAGTAGATATGAAAGCATTTATTAGAATTAATGTTGT
>JZKD02S1074549.1:836316-856095 GCA_000966675.3 Picea glauca
AAGGTTCCCGAGACGACTGTGGGTGATAGAACTCCCGAGGAGGAGTTGGAAGAGCATCGACTCTTCGGGCCGTAGAGTGAGAGGGTCCTGGTGGGGTGACCGCCTGCTGAGAGTGGGGTTGCCGTCATAGTTTTTAGTTTAGAGTTGAGCTATATAAACTAGCTCCTTCTTCAAGTGAGGTTAAGGAGAAGATTATGAGTTCTCACTTCAGTTTGTAATCAATTTTTAGTAATCAATAAAATTATGTGTCCGAGGACACTTTTTCAACAACTCATGTCTCTAAATTTTGTTTGTTACAAGCCACATGCCTCCAAGGAATACACCAGTCCATAAATCTCTTGAGAATCCAAGGAAAACAGGTGGGGAAATAGAAGAGGAATCTAGGTCAACACTGCCTCAAGTAGGGGAACCACATACTACAAATGGATAATATTAATTTATCAATATACCACTAAAGAAAATATCTATGAACGTACATTTGTTGTTGGCATAATGAGAGGGGGGGTGAGTCAATATGAGCACAATTAGTATTTTTAATCAGAATATAAAACCTGTTGTTTTTCTTGAGTATGTACTTAAGGCTTATAAGTACAGTGTCTAGGCATTCAAAAGTGGGTAAAGGGTAGAGAAAGAGAAACGTCAACCTTCGGCAAGGGAAACTAGGGATGATTTATGTATTGGCATTGTCTAGCTTCCAACTATTCCTAGATGTTTATATCTTGTTCAATCGTTGCCCATGAACATTCGAGTTCAACCCGGGTAGTGGTTGTTTTAAGAATAGTATCGAAAAGGTTTAAGGCAATGCGTGTTTGATTTGATAATCCAGGTTCAATATTGGGATATGTTAGTACAGGGACAGTCATGGAGGAACAGTAAAATAAGAAAACCTCAAAGGGAGTTTGAGTGTTGTCTCAATTCGGTCGTATAAAAGAGAGTTTACGGTTTCAGGAATGAAAAAGGAATGCAAATCAAAGGTTATTTCTCGTAACTGGGTTATATTTTAATAAAATGTATGAGGTGGGAGAAAACATTTAGCTATCTATCGAGTAAGGATCCTATAAAGGGAGAATCTCACATATAAACAGAAGAAGAAAAATGTAAGGAAATAACCCGATGAAGCATAATATATATATAGAATTATGAAAATGTCGATTGGTCTTATACCTGCTGATAGATGGTACAGAGGAAAAACAATAAACAATATAGAAAACCAAAATTCATTCACTATAGTAGAGGTTGCACTAAATTATAGCGAAGCATTCATCAGATACAAAATTGAAATGAAACGAAAAATGAGATACAAGAAAACAAACTCATAACACAGTCATGACGGAATTGAGAATCTTCGGATTTGCTTTATATTAACTCTCAAAATGTAAAATGTCTATTACAATTGACACAAAAAGTTCCAGCCTCTTTTCTTTCTTTCTATGGTATATTTATATAGTTTTACAATAAGATGGAATCTCAATCGTTACAAAATTTTCAGTTATGATAAGGAGAGAAATCATTCCATTTCTTTCTCTATGTCTTTATTTGGTGCCAAAAGTTTGTCCTCGCGCATGCTCAGTACAAGTGACACACCTTTCTACCAACCGAGATGTCAGCCTGGACGATTCTACTTGACAATTGGCTTCAAAAGAGTAACAATCTTGAGCCAATTCCGGCAACCTGTCTTCCATCTGTCTGTCCATGATGTCGATAGCACACAATTGCACACTTGGCTTAATCATACATTTATCTATTTGGACTATGTCTTCCATAGTCACTTGTGAGATCTCGGCCAAATCTCTTTCTTCTTTTTCATTTAAATCAAGTGAGATTTTTTCCATATTCATTTGAATCAATGCCTCGACATTACCTCCACTATCAATGCCTAGCAGGTTACTATCTATAGAACTGAAAACCTCTTCTAAGGATTGCGTTACCCTCTTGGATTGCAGCTTACCTTCTGAGATGTTGTGTTCCCATTCTTTTAATAGAATATTTCCTCTGGTCTGCTCCGAAATGGTAAACCTAGGAGTACTTCCCGATTCCCTATTGTTTGTAGCTATCACAGCCTCTTGAAAGGAGACCCGTGCTGCTCCAGCTTCTCTTTCTCTAACAGATAGATTTTCCAAAACTTGATTAACCAATAAGAACTTGTCCTGAATCACCTCTACCTTGGCGAGTAAATTTCGCTGGGCCATAGAAACTTTTCTCTGAATCTCCATCGCCTGGGACTGGAACGTCCCGATATTTATCACTTTACTTTCAGTGATTTCCACTCTAGCCTATAGTTATTCAATCAAATCTTTTTGCTGGTCCGCTTGCATCTGACCATTCCGAACCACCAGTTGTGCTTGTTCGAGCTTAGTCTTGAGAAACTCTATATCACTTCTATCGGCCAACCTTGGTTGCTCTATTCCTACACTTGCCTGATCTTTGGCAGCCTCCATTGCTGTGGCTAGTCTGGCCTCTAGTGTTTTGATGAGGTTTTTTCATTTCAGCTGGTTTTTCAAAACCCTGACTAAAAATTGGCTCACTGTGGCATATGTCTCTAATGTCCCAGCTATTTCCGTTGTGAACTGTTCATTCTTCTTTTCCTTCTCATCAGTCATAACTTTGTATTTCTTGGCTATTGATTCCCCTTCTTGATAGAATTTTCTCTTTACCACTACCTTTCTCTTCTTATCAAAGAAGAACTCATTTGGAGGGAGCTCTTCAACCCTTATAGGCCTCAATTCTTCATTTAAGATCCACTCTACATCAATATTTCCCTAAGTTGACTGCAAGGGAGTAACTGATGCGATAGGATCTCTGATTTGCTTCACTGATTGTCCCGGAGTAGTAGCCGGAGTCTACTTCTTCAGCGAGTTGGGAGTCTTTATCTCTGTTTTCAGACTCTTAGTTTGTTCTCGCTCGTCCTAGTGTTTTTCTTGATCGGGAGTCACATCCTTGGAGCCTTATTCATATTTTTGTTTCACCTCCGCTGTACTCGGATTCTCACCCTATAATACTACGAGAAGACAACTGCGTCAATGTTCTTGGAATTTCAGAACATCGACCCTCTCTTCAAGTGCCAAGGTTTGTATCCAAGCTAAAATCTCAGCATAAGATCTTGCGCCTTGAAAATTTCATCCGAGGGTGATTTTTTGTGTTCAAATATCTTGAGTCTGCAACTAGCCAAATGATTACTCACGACACTTTGTGGATCGTGCTTCTTGAATTCAATAAGGACCAATTTTAGGTCTTCTGGGTTGCTGCCTCAGCTTTAGCATGCCCGAAATCTAACAAAGAATATAAATTTAAGTGAGCAGGAAAGGGTGGCCATACCTTATTTGAGTATCCCTTAAGCTCCTTTCTTATGCCACCGATTACTATTTGTCTAGCAACTTCGCGACAAGCCAACTTGTCAGGGATAAATAATGGCAATGCATGTAGGGGAACAGAAGCCCCGAAAAATCAGAGATATGAGAATTCAACTTCTACATACCAGTCAGCTATACTTCTCAAATTCATCAGTATACTGTCCGAGATCCTATGTGGCGGGTGACCGAAAATAGTGACATGCAGAGGTACCATCACCTAGTTGAAGATTTGATATACGAAATCTGTCGCTTTGTTTTCCCACAATTTCGAATGATAGATGTGGATAGGCTTGGCCTCTACTGGAGCCCAACTCCAGCTCATTAAGGGAAATGGTGTTAGAAAGCATACATCATCCATAATGTATGTCGACATAAAAAATGAAGAAATCTTTCCACTCTCTTTCTATGCCCGATACTCTGTAACCCGACTAGTCAAGCTATCAGATAACATTTTCGCCCAGTCGAAGGAACAGCCTTCGACGACTCGATGTATTAGAGGAACCCATTGAAGAAAGAAATGTGAGGTGTCCTCTCTCCCGTATAACCTACATGTCATCATAGCTACATACTTGAACTATGGTTCCAAGGAAGCTATTGAATATATACCATTACTGTCTACCCTGAACTTCGCAGCGTGCGAAACCCAATCTCTTATTAAGCTAGACATAGTCTTTTCATACTACACACATTCCTTCTGTTTGAACTCTTACAAGAATTCAACATCATATGTAAGGTCAGACATTGTAGGAAACTTGTACATGGCTTGCAGATGTTCAGGTCTGAAAGTCCCGATGGTGACCTTCTGCTCATTGATGATGGTTCTGGTTGGTATGTCCACATGGTATAATGCCCATCGGACCATATCATAGTAGGGGAGCAGTCATGGCCTGGCCTCTACTTTATGCATTCTCGATTGAATGATGATCTTATATTTAGTGGTTATGTCATCTTTTTCATTGTCGTTGGAATTATCAGAATAATCCACTAATTCGGCCTGCAGAACATCAGAAACGAATGACCAGTTCGGGACAGAGTCGAAACTTTAAGGTGAAGTATCAGTGACGTTGTCTGAACCTTGTCCTGCAACCTCAACACTGGCTTTAGATTCTTTTCACGGGGCCATGACATGAGATCCTGATTTAGCTCTTCTGTGATAAAAATATGTATACATGCAGAAGTTAGCTCGTTGAGAAAGTGTGCTCTGTGTATTATAGAAATGAATTTTTTATAACGAATAACAGTTCTATATATTCTAAAACTCGGTACTTTTTAATAACAAATCGGTCAAATCACGTTTAGAAATAAATTTAGCAATAAAAACCCAAATATTTATTTGTCGATTCGCCTTATTGCTAATTAATGCCATAAATTTTGGCGGTTCGAAATGTCATTTGGCGTACGGAAGAATTAATACTGCCTCATAAACTGTTCAAGCATCAAAACATGGAAGATATTGATTTAGCTTAATTAATCTGGTTCTACCGAAGTTAATTAATCTTTCGGTACTCGTTGTATTGGAAATTTTTGCTTTAACCCTTTGAACCTCTAACACCGAAATTGCGATGAATGACTTCGGTTAATAAAAAATGTAATTGTGATTAGGTGCTTAATTAATTACATAATTATTTATGTCACCATATCGTGACTCGGAGCTTCAAAGGTATAACTTTCGGGAAGTTTGCATGTCGAGTCGCAAAACTGCGAGATCGCGATGATACGTTTTAATTAAAAACGAGGATAAGTTCGGATTAAGTTTTTAATTAATTATGATCCTATCTTTATCACGTCTTCATGACTCGGGGCTTAGACAGTGTAGATTTTTAAAAGGGAACATGCCGAGTGGAGAATTGCCGACAAAACTTAACCATGGCTTAGCTTTTACCTTTAACCTTGACATGGGTTACTAAAATAAGGACTTCGTGGTTTCGGCTATCGAGGTTACAACAATAAGACTTTTGGATTTAGTGAATGCAAAGGAACGAAAACTTGATGATGTTTAATCGTGATTTAGGAAACGTTTACTCCCGTTACTACCCTGGGTAAAAATTTTAAAGCGATTTCTCCATTTTGTTGCTCGGTACTTATGAACTACGTGATCTATAGCATCCAACATACGAAATACTGAGGTAGAACAAAGGGGGAAATTTTTTGACAAAAGGTAGAACTTGCCTCGAGAGTACAATAATTATCACTACTTGCGTGATAAGACTTCAGAGATTTTGGAACCATAGATGGAAAATACGAAAACCATCTTTCGATTTTGAGCATTAAGACATGAAATTCGAGACGGGCTAGAAAAAACAAAGGTGGCTCCAACATAGGCTCCAACTAGGGATCTTGTTTTCTTGCAAGACAGGAAGAACAGTAGACCATGTGCCGATATTGGGTAAATGGAGTCAATAGTTTCAATCAGGCGAAAAGGTTCCTGAGAACAGGGTACCGAAAGGGGAAAGAGACTTTGTTTTTTACCTTGAAAATCTTTTCAAACTCATATACTCTTTTTAAAATTAGTTGTAGTCCCTTTCACGACTTTCCCTTTCCTGTTACTAAATTCAGGTTTTCCTTGAGATAATCAAAATAGTTCTAGGAGACCCAACAAATCTTGTGGCTATCAGATTACATCAAAAGAAGAAGATTATATGTTTTTAATCAGGAAGCCCTGTATGAACTTGGGATGTGGATCAGGTTTTAAAAAGAATTGGTTACCAGAGTAGAGTGATATTCATGTATAACAACCTTACAAATATCTCAGATATTGCTTCACTGCCAGCGAGCCTGTTCAGTACCCTGATGAATTTATCTGGCCCCTTTTACTGAATTTCCTTTCACCACTTCAGAATATATTTGTGCATTTAAATGCTGAGATGAGGGCAATCATTTTTGAATTTTCTTTCATTGTCTCTTGGACTAGATGGGGGCAATCATTTATGAATTTCCTTTCACCACCTATCTTATAATTTTCTTTTTAGAGTGCGAAGATGGGGGCAATCAGTTTGTATCAGGGCTGATATCTATGTAATATTTTGCATTATAGGTCTATCAACATACTTTGATTACTCGGTACCAACCTTCCCCTAACCTTCCCAACACCTCCGTCCTCAGAGAAAAAAGGGAAAATAACTTTCTTAGGGCATTCTATTTGAGCAAGCCTCAATCCTCTGATATTGTTGAAGAACCTAAGAAAGTTAGGATCACTTTAAGCGTCTCTTCGTTTAGCAGGGGATCAAGGAGTTGTGAAGACCCGCCTTCTTTCCACAATCTGCTT
Organism: Picea glauca; assembly: GCA_000966675.3. NCBI lineage: Eukaryota > Viridiplantae > Streptophyta > Pinopsida > Pinales > Pinaceae > Picea > Picea glauca. Next base: position 842,932 of record JZKD02S1074549.1, read on the forward strand.
TGAATCCCACGAGGTTTAAATGAAAACTCTTATCCCTTCTTATGCGGAATGGAAAGATACTGACTTTATTAAAAGGTAAACCCAAAGATAGAAAAGGGTGACAGGTAGTGACTTATGAACTAAAAATACAGAGGTCAAAAATTCAAAACTGACTCTTGTAGATCTTTTTCGGGGGTACTTTACTTTGACTAACTTCTTTTAATTTGGGTGAATCATTTAATTCGTCTTAATTTTTCGTAGACGATTAAACAAAGAAACAACTCTGTTATTTATCAGTTCAACTGATGTTGTTGTTTGAATGAGGTTACCTTGGTTTTCTTTAATAGTCCTTTAGAACATGTCTTTTAGGAAATCTTATCTTTACCTTTTTGTTTCAATTTCTTTGCACAATATCAAATTTCTTGGGTATCACCTGTTTAAGCCGATTTATTTCTGACACCAACTTTCGGTTTACTTCTCCTACTTGTTTTGTGTGTAGCTGGAATCCTGTAAGAGGCAAATATGAAGATTATTGGGGCTATCTGAAAAGTGTCGAAAGTTCATGAAAGAAAAAAAGAAAATCAAAAGCAATGCTTAAATGAAAAATATATATGTATACACAATATCTTCTTCTTCTTCTTCTTCTTCTTTTAGGCGATTGTTATGTCATATAATGCTTCAGATAACGCCCGTTGACAGGGGTGTTGAGGATTTCACCATCTATATTTTCCATTAGGAAAGAATTTTTTCCTTCCAGAGTCAAGACTCTGAATGGCCCATACCAGAGGTGGTCAAATTTACCATGTTTTGTTGCTTCTTCCCTTCTTGCATCCCACCTTAATACTAAATCACCTGGGAGGAAATCTTTGTCCTTTACTCTGTGGTCGAATAATGCCTTCATTTCATGTTGGTACTTCTGGAACTTTTCCTCTACTTCGACCCTATGTTGTTGAATCTCAATCAGCTGGTTTATCTTCCTGGTGACATTATTGGGTTCTTCATTTTGATCTTGCCATAACTTCATCACTGGAAGTACTAGGTTTATAGGTAACACAACATTTGTCCCATATACCATCTGAAAAGGTGAAATTCCGATAGACCTTTTTGTGCTTATGAAATTCGCCCACAATGCGTATTTTAAGTGCACATGCCAAGACCTTTTATTTTCATCCAATACTTTCTTGATTATATTTACCAGGCTCTTGTTAGATGACTCGGCCAATCCATTTCCTTGGGGGTAATACATTGTGGAATGGCTAAGAACGATGTTATACTTTTGACAAAAGTTGATCATAGCCATAGATTTAAAGGCTTGGGCATTTTCTGTAACTATCTTTCGAGGGCAACCAAATCTAGACAAAATGTTGTCTTCTAAGAAATCGATTACCACCGAGTCTGTTGCTCTTTTGGTTGGAATGGCTTCCACCTATTTAGTAAAGTAATCTGTTGTGGTTAAGATCCACTTGTGTTGAGCAATAGAATGGAGATTAATATTGCCTATGAATTCTAGACCCCATTGCTGAAATGGGGCTTCAACTTTGACTGGAACTAAAGGCAGTGTTGGGAGCTTCTATTTACCTGCAAATAGTTGACAAGGGTTACAGGCTCGGACTTTGGCATTAACGCCAGAGAAAAGTTGTGGCCAGTAGTACCCAACCCTTATAATTTTGTAAGTTGTATCTCTCCAAGCGTGATTCCCTCCACAGACTCCCTCATGAAATTCGTCTATAACCCACTGAGTTTCTGATTTGACTAAATAGACTAATAAGAAACCAAGTGGATCTTTCCAATATAGTTGATTTTTCACGATACAATATTTAACCGCATGTGGTTTTAAAGTCCTGACTTTTGATGGTGATAGCTCATTTGGGTATTTTAGAGTTAGCAAGTATGATACTATGTCTCTATACCAGCTTGATGATATGAACTTCTCTTCGATCTTGTTTGGGACTATTTGCTCATTCAGGTCGTTTAGGTTCATGTCTTCGTCGCCTTCCTGCAGGCAATTGATACCTAGGGATCTGAAATTCAACTCGGCTAAGATTTTGGCCAGGCCTTGCCCTTTTATCAATTTGGTCGGTTTGACTTCCAGATCAAATTCTTGGATTTCGGCAAGCCATCGCCCTCTTTTTCCATCGTTGTCTGGTTGTACCAAAATATCTTTCACAGAACTGGTAGGTACGTATGCAATTATCTTGGAGTGTAGTACATATGTTCTGAATGCCTTTAATCCTTTTACCATGGCGTAGACTTGTTTTTCTATTACATTATAATTCAGTTCTGCGTCTCGAAGGCTCTTGCTGAAAAAAGTGATTGGTTGTTCGAAACCTTCTTCGTTATTTTGTAGGAGCACCGTGGCAATCGTGTGTTCGGAAGCAAATGAGAAAATAAGAAAATATTTTAGATAGTCAGGGCTCGCTAACACAGGTGCCTCACTTATAACTTTCTTAATGTGTGTGAACAACGCTTTGGCCTCAATTGTCCATTTTACTTCGTTGTCCTTTTTCAACATACCTGTGATCAGTTTTACAATCTCAGTGAAATTCAGGATAAATCTTCGTAAAAAATTTATTATTCCTAAGAAAGATTGAATTTCTTTTACATTTCTGAGAATATTTATAGTATCTGTCTCTTCAATCCTCTTAGGATCAATCCTTATTCCATCCCTAGATACGATATGACCCAGGAGATTACCTTCCCACATGGTGAAATGTGATTTATTTGGATTTAAATATAGACCAAACCTGCAGCATTTTTCAAATGTCTGTTTAAGATGTATCAAGTGTTCTCCATCAGTTTTAGAGAAAACCGTCAAATCATCAAGATAAATGACTATGAACTTATCCCTTTCACTGATGAAAGCGATGTCCATAGAGTGCTGGAACGTGGCCCATGCATTCATCAAACCAAAAGGCATTTTATCATACATGAACGTACCCCATGGTGTAGTGAAAGTGGTTTTTTCTCTATCTTGTTCATTCATGGTGATTTGATTATAACCAGAGAACCCGTCAATCATAGACATTTGGTTGGCTCCAACTACCTTTTCTAGCACATGGTCCATTTTGGGTAGTGGATAACTGTCCTTAAGAGACGACTTATTTAGATTTCTGAAATCCACACACAGTCTGATTTCCCCATTCTTTTTCCTGACCGGGACCAGGTTTGCTACCCAGTTTGAATATCTCAGAGGTAGTATTATTTTTGTGTCTAAAAGTTTCTTAACTTCTTTTTCAATCACAGGTAACAAAATGGGGTTGATCTATCTAAGATTTTTCCTAAATGGTTTGACCCCAGGCTTCAGAGGTATCTTGTGATCAATTATGGAAGTGTCGTATGTCCTTAACTCATCATAAGACCAGGCGAAAAAATCCTTATACTGTCTGAGTAGGTCTTTATACTTACTTTTTATTTCGGGAGGAAGAAACTTGGATATTTTTACCATCCTGGATTCTTCTTTGGTTCCTATATCCCAGTCCTCCACTTCTTCTAGTTGGGGTTGTAAGGCGGATTTCACAGGTATGTCATTTTGATCAAAAAGTCTTTCCAGAGGGATCAATCCTTTTGGAATCTGGTTGTTTTTAAGGACCACCATGCAATGATTTGCGATTTTGTCTTGAAATATTTGAGGGTCTTCCCCTTCTTGCATGATCCACATATTGTCATTCTGGTTTTCTTGATCTGCGTGGGTTTTGGAAAACTCACATATTTCTTCAAGAAACTTCTTAATTTTCTCATCATCCTCAAAAACCTACCAGTGCTAGATGTTATCCGGTATAGATATCTCTGTCTGATTTCTATGTAATACTTCAATTTGAAAGTCATGGGAGGAGAGAAGGTTGAAGCTGTTTTAGCTAATGCATCAGCATATAAGATCTCTACGTGTGGGATGGAGTGGACATTTACGGACGAGAATTTTTTTTCCATCAGATCCCAGGCAAAAGTCTTGTATGATCTTAATCTGGGATGCTTAGCTTGGTACTGTCGATTTATTTGTTTGAATATTAACTCTGCATCTCTGTATACCTCTAAGTTATTTATTTTTAGCTTCATGGCAGCCTCTAATCCTAAGACCAATGCTTCGTATTCACATACGTTGTTAGTATAATCTATATCCCATTGCAGTCTGTAGGAAAAAGGAACAACGAACTTTCATTCGGGAGCCACTAAAAGAACTCTTGCACCAGCCCCTTCACAAGATGAGGCATCGTTGAAAAACATTTTCAAGACACCGGTGCTACACAGATCTTCTGTCATGTAACCTGACTCTTATTTCTCTATATCATTTTCTTCTGGACAACCATCTAAACCATCATCAAAGGATAAGATACAATTTCCTAAATCTTGATCCGCAATGTAAATAGGGAAATTGTTCAGGTTTTGAGGGTCGCTTACTGTATATGCTAACCTCGTTTCTCTATACAGCCAAGTAAATTGCCCACCAAACATAGAAATTGTGGCAAACGTCATATCCAGTTGAAGAGAACCCCCCAACTTGGCTACCCATGACCTAGACAACAGTAATCCATACTTAGGGGGAATGTCAGCAATAACCACATCCATCAAGATACTCTTAACCGGGACCTGTGCCAGGGTAACTATTAAATCTTTTATCATTCCCATACACTTAACCCTTCTCGAGTCAAAAGAGTAAATATATCCATAAGGTCTGGTGATCTGGAGACCCAACTTGTCCATAATAATTTTAGGCATAACGTTATGGGAGGCTCCGGAGTCTAACATGCAATTATGTAGCAATTGATCGTATACATTTAAAGTGATATAAAAGGGAGCAATAGTGTCTTTGGCCCCTTCAAAATGTGGACCAAAAGTGATGTTAGGTTTGTTATCTTCCAGGTTTAAAACATCAGACTGGCTTTCTAGCTCTGAGACACCCATCACTTTGGTAATCTGCTTCCGATAAACGAGTTTTTTTGCTAATTCTACCAAAGGGATTGGTATCTTAAATTTATTTATCTCATTTTCAAAACTAAAAACTCCACTCACCTTGTATGTTTCTTTAGTTGGGACTTTCGAATCTTTCCTTTCCGACTTATTCATCTAGACCGCTTTATTACTCATGGTCTTGGTTGAAGGCGTAGATTTATTATCCATTTCAGTTCCTTGTGCTTGGGTCTCAACTTTTCCCACTTCGGAATCATGTGTGCTTACTACTTTCGTTTTGTTGTTGAGTAATAGGGTCTCTTCCGGAGTAGGCTCATAATTTTGAACTCTTTGGAGTATTTTCTTAGGTTGAGTAGTTGAGATGGGCTTACTCTTAGATCTCAAGTTGTACTTAGGTTGGTTCTCAGCTGCTATCATTTCAGTTTCTTGTTGAGAGCCACAAAGGTCAGTATGATCACTTTCTTCACCCTTAACTAACGGTTGTTGAGTGTTTAAAGATTTTTCATAATTTTCTCTAGTCAGATACGATTGTGTGCAGTCATCACCAAAGTTCATGACATCATTATCCGAATCTCTGAAATCTTGGAGATCGTTCACTCCTATAAAATTTTCACTCTTTAGGGGAGCTTGTATTTTTTTATCTTCATTTTTTATGTGTCTTTGCTGGTTCGGGGGGTTGGGGTTCCTCTTGAAATCCTTTTTGGGGAAAGAATCAGCTTTGTCCTGTTCTAGCTCCATTCTGGATATTTTATTAGACAGTTCTTTAATTACCCTGGCCATATCATCTACCCTATCATATGTAGATCTATTGGACCCTGACGGACCTGCTTGTTCTCTAAAACGTTTAGTTTCTTGGTTTCCCATTTCTAATTTAGCTTTAAGCTTACCATAAGCCATCATATTCGACTCAATTCCTACAACGTCATCCTGCATTCGGTTTAGAGTGGCTCCTCTTCTCTCTCACAAAAGGAGTGCAAAATCCGGTTCGAAAGCCCCTGCGAAAGTTACTTTGGCCACGGGTTGGGACAGTTTAACCTCGGCTGGGATTTTGTTATACATTTTGTTGAATCTTTGAATAAACTCCATAACTGTTTCTGAATTATTTTTTCTTAAAGACCCAAATTCGGTTAAATAATATAGGTGGTCCTTTCTTTCTCCCCATTGTCTAAGGAAAGCATATTCTAAGGCGTCGTAAGACAAGATAGATGCTGCAGGTAGACTCTGAAACCAAGTTCGGACCTGGCCTTCAAAGGTTTGGAAAAGGAGCCTCGAATACACATCCTCATGTTCGATACCTAGGATGTCTGCGAATTGATCAAAGAAATTAATCTGTTTGGTCGCGGTCAGATCTCCTTCCCCAGTGAATTTTGGCAAATTTTTTATATAATTTTCAGGAAGGTTGTGCAGAGGAACGGGAAAAACCAAGGGAGCATATATTGCTGCAACTTTTGCAAACACTCTGGGAGGGGGGGCAGGCCCTTGGCCTCCAGCTCCTCCTACAAGAGCTCCTCCCCCTCCTCCTCCGATAAACCCTCAACCTACTCCTCCAGTGGTTGCCATCGTTATTATTGGAAAGTTGTAAAGGGGGCTTCAGAAAATTAAAAGTGAATCTTTATTTTCTTTGTGAAGAGGAAAATCCGACGATGAATGATAAGGAACGTGAGTACTTGGTTCCTCAGATTTGCAAGAGACAAAATCAGGAGAACCGATGGGTGTGGAAACCGAATGTGTGTCACACTATTCAGAATTAGGTGAGGTCGGGAAATTTAACTAAAGAAAAGGTGGTATGTCAACTTCCGACAAACTTTTAAAAGGGCCCTTTCCTTTGTGTACTAAGGGGATTGTCGGATGAATCTCACTCCTAACTTTAGAGCAGTTTGACATTAGATATTTAGTATCAAAGAGAGGACTACATGAAGTTGAAGGTTCAGAAGAACTCTTAGTCTTCAGTTGTGGGTGTTTAAGCTTATAGACTGCAACGGTTGGCTTAAGAGAGCCTCTTGCCTTTAGAATCTTCTCGGGATCGGTAACGGGTGTAATCTTCTTACCATCCGGGTTTTGTCTGGTATTCCTTCAACCAGATTCTAGTTTATTATTTTTGGAGTCACCAAGTGAAAGATTGGGAAGCCTTAAAAAATGTGTGTACTCTTTGTTCACTATCAAAGGGTAACACTTTCAACGAAAAGAAAAATGTCGCTTTCCCAGGGAAAACTATTCCATAACTTCGGTCCCCAGCAATGGTGCCAAAAAGATGTTGTTCCGGAGTCTGTACTTAAGTTTTAGAAGTACAGTTTCTAGGCATCCGAAAGTGGGTAAAGGGTAGAGAAAATAGAAATGTCAACCTTCAGCAAGGGAAACTAGGGATGATTTCTATGTTGGCATTGGCTAGCTTCCAACTGTTCCTAGATGTTTATATCATGTTCAATCCCTCCCCATGAATGTTAAAGTTCAACCTGGGTAGTGGTTGTTTTAAGAATAGTATCGAAAAGGTTTAAGGCAATGTGGGTTTGATTTGATACTCTAGTTTTGATATTGGGTTGTGTTGGTATAGGGACAGTCATGGAGGAACAGTAAAATAAGAAAAACTCAGGGGGAGTTTGAGTGTTGTCTCAATTTGATCGTATAAAAGAGAGTTTACGGTTTCAGGAATGAAAAAGGAATGCAAATCAAAGGCTCTTTCCTGTAACTGGGTTATATTTTAATAAAATGTATGTGGTGGGAGAAAACATTTAGCTGTCTATCGAGTAACGCTCCTATCAAGGGAGAATCTCACATATAAACAGAAGAAGAAAAATGTAAGGAAATAACCCGATGAAGCATAAAATATATATAGAATTTTGAAAATGTTGACTGGTCTTATACCTACTGATAGATGGTACAGAGGAAAAACAGTAAACAATATAGAAAACCAAAATTCATTCACTATAGTATAGGTTGCACTAAATTATAGCAAAGCATTCATCATATACGAATATGAAATGAAACGAAAAATGAGATACAAGAAAACAAACTCATAACACAGTCGTGACGGAATTGAGAATCTTCGGATTTGCTTTATATTAACTCTCAAAATGTAAAACCTCTATTACAATCAACACAAAAAGGTCCAACCTCTTTTCTTTCTTTCTATGGTATATTTATACAATTTTACAATAAGATGTAATCTCAATCGTTACAAAATTTTTAGTTATGATAAGGAGGAGAGAAATCATTCCATTTCTTTCTCTATGTCTTTATTTGGTGCCAGAAGTTTATCCTCGCACATGCTCGGTACAAGTGACACACCTTTCTACCAACCGAGATATCAGCCTGGACGGTTATGCTTGACAATTGGCTTCAAAAGAGTAACAATCTCGGGCCAATTGTGGCAACCTGTCTTCCATCTGTCTGTCCATGATGTCGATAGTGCACAATTGCACACTTGGTTTAATCATAAATTTATCTATTTGGAGTATGTCTATCATAGTCACTTGTGAGATCTAGGCCGAATCTCTTTCTTCTTTTTCATTTAAGTCAAGTGAGATTTTTTCCATATTCATTTGAATCAATGCCTCGACATTACCTCCGCTATCAATTCCTAGCAAGTTACTATCTATAGAACTGAAAGCCTCTTCTAAGGATTTTGTTACCCTCTTGGCTCGCAACTTACCTTCCAAGATGCTGTGTTCCCATTCTTTTAATAGAATATTTCCTCTAGTCTGCTCCGAAATGGTAAACCTGGGACTACTTCCCAATTCCCTGTTGTTTGTAGCTATCATAGCCTCTTGAAAGGTGACCCGTGTTGCTCCAGCTTCTCTTTCTCTAATAGATAGATTTTCAAAAACTTGATTAACCAACAAGCAGTTGTCTTGAATCGCCTCTACCTTGGCGAGTAAATTTCATTGGGTTGTAGAAACTCTGCTCTGAATCTCCGTCGCCTAGGACTGGAACATCCCGATATTTATCACTTTACTTTCGACGATTTCCACTCTAGCCTGTAGTTGTTCGATCAAATCTTTTTGGTGCCCGAATTGCATCTGACCATTCCAAACCACCAGTTGTGCTTGTTTGAGCTTAGTCTTGAGAAGCTCTATCTCACTTCTATCGGCCAACCTTGCTTGCTCTATTCCTACACTCGCTTGATCTTTAGCAGCCTATGCTATTGTGGCTAGTCTGGCCTCTACTATTTTGATGAGGCAATTTTTTCATTTCAGCTAGTTTTTCAAAACCCCAACTGAAAATTGGTTCGCTGTGGCATATGCCCCTAATGTCCCATCTATTTCTGTTGTGAACTGTTCATTCTTCTTGTCCTTCTCATCATTCATAACTTTGTATTTCTTGGCTGTTGATTCCCCTTCCTGATAGAATTCTCTCTTTACCACTGTCTTTCTCTTCTTATCAAAGAAGAACTCATTTGGAGGGAGCTATTCCACCCTTATAGGCCTCAATTCTTCATTTAAGATCCAACTTGCATCAATATTTCCCTTTGTTGACTGTAAGGGAGTAACTGATGTGATGGGATCTCCGATTTGCTTCGCTGATTGTCCCGAAGTAGTAGTCAGAGTCTTCTTCTTCGACGGGTCAGGATTCTTTATCTCTGCTTTCAGACTCTTAGTTTTTTCTCCCCCGTCTTGGTGTTTTTCTTGACCGGAAGTCGCATCCTTGGAGCATTCTACATATTTTTGTTTCACCTCCGCTGTACTTGGATTCTCACCCTGTAATACTGCAGGAAGACAACTGCATCGATGTTCTTGGAATTTCATAACATCGGCCCTCTCTTCAGGTACCAAGGTTTGTATCTGAGCTAAAATCTCGGCATAAGATCTTGTGCCTTGAAAAATGTCATCCGAGGGTGAATTTTCGTGTTCAAATATCTTGAGTCCACAACTGGCTAAATGATTACTCACGACCCTTTGCGGATCGTGCTTCTTGAATTCAATAAGGACCAATTTTAGGTCTTCCAGGGTTGTTGCCTTAGCTTTAGCATGCCCGAAATCTAACAAAGAATATGAATTTAAATGAACAGGAAAAGGTGGCCATACCTTCTTTGAGTATCCCTTAAGCTCCTTGCTTATGCCACCGATTAATGTTTGTCTAGAAACTTCACGACAAGCCAGTTTGTCAGGGATAAATAATGGCAATGCATGCGGGGGAACAGAAGCCCCGAAAACACTGAGATATGAGAATTCGTATTCTACATACCAGTCAACTATACTACTCAAATTCATCACTATACTATCTGAGATCCTAGGTGGTAGGTGACCAAAAATAGCGACATGCAAAGGTACCATCACCCAGTTGAATATTTAATATACGAAATATGTCATTTTGTTTTCCCACAATTTTGAATGATAGACGTGGATGGGATCGGCCTCTGTTGGAGTCCAACTTTAGCTCATTAAGGGAAATGGTGTTAGAAAGCATATGGTTTCCATAATGTATTCCGATATAAAAAATGAAGAAATCTTTCCACTCTCTTTCTGCACTCGATACTCTGTAACCCGACTGGTCAAGCTATCAGACAACATTTTCGCCCATTCAAAAGAAAAACCTTCAATGACTCGATGTATTAGAGGCACCCATTGAAGAAATAAATGTGAGGTGTCCTCTCTCTCGTATAACCTGCATGTCATCATAGCTACATACTTGAACTGTGGTTCCAAGGAAGCTATTGAATATATACCATTATTGTCTGCCCTGAACTTCGCAGGGTGAGAAACCCAATATCTTATTAAGCTAGACACAGTCTTGTCATACTGCACACATTCCTTCTATTTGAACTCTTCCAAGAATTCGACATCATATGCAAGTTCAGATGCTATAGGTAACTTGTACATGGCTTGTAGATGTTCAGGTCTGAAAGTCCCGATGGTGACCTTCTACTCATTGATGATGGTTCTGGTTGGTATGTCCACATGGTCTAATGCCCATCGGACCATATCATAGTAGGGGAGTAGTCGTGGCCTGGCCGCTACTTTATGCATTCCTGATTGAATGACATTCTTATATTTAGTGGTTATGTTGTCTTTTTCATTGTCACTCAAATCATCAGAATAATCCACTAATTCGGCCTGCAGAACATCAAAAATGAACGACTAGTTCAAGACAGAGTTGACACTTTGAGGTGAAGTATCAGTGATGTTGTCCGAACCTTGTCCTGCAACCTCAATGCTGGCTTTAGATGCTTTTCGCGAGGCCATGACGGGAGATCCTGATTTGGCTCTTCTACGATAAAAATATGTATACATACAAAAGTTAGCTCGCTGAGAAAGTGTTCTCTGTGTATTATAGAAATGAATTTGTTATAATGGATAATAGCTCTATATATTTGAAAAATCGGTACTTTTTAAGAACAGATCGGTCAAATCACGTTTAGAAATAAATTTAGCAATAAAAACCCAAATCTTTATTTGTCGATTCACCTTATTTCCAATTAATGCCATAAATTTTGGAGGTTCAAAATGTCAGTTGGCATAAGGAAGAATTAATACTACCTCTTAAACTATGCAAGCATCAAAACACGGAAGATACTGATTTATCTTAATTAATCTGGTTTTACCGAAGTTAATTAATCTTTCGGTACTCGTTGTATCGAGAATTTTTTCTTTAACCCTTTGAACCTCTAACACCCGAAATTGCGATGATTGACTTTGGTTAATAAAAAACGTAATTGTGATTAGGCACTTAACTAATTACGTAATTATTTATGTCGCCATATCGCGACTCGGAGCTTCGAAGGTATAACTTATGGGAAGTTTGCATGCCGATTCGCGAAACCGCGAGATCGCGATTATATGTTTTAATTTAAAGGGAGGATAAATTCGGATTATGTTTTTTAATTAATTATGCTCCTATCTTTATCGTGTCTTCATGAATCGGGGCTTAGACAGTGTAGCTTTTTAAAAGAGAACATGTCGAGTGGAGAATTGTCGACTAAACTTAACCATGGCTTAGCTTTTTCCTTTAACCTTGACACGGGTTACTAAAATAAGGACTTCGTCGTTTCAGCTATCAGGGTTATGACAATAAGACTTTTGGATTTAGTGAATGCCAAGGTGCGAAAAATCGATGATGTTTAATTGTGATTTAGGAAAAATTTACTCCCGTTACTGCCCTGGGTAAAACTTTTAAGGCGATTTCGCCGTTTCATTGCTCGGGACTTGTGAACTACATGATCTATAGCATCCAACATACGAAATCTCGAGGTAGAACAAAGGGGGAAATTTTTTGACAAAAAGTAGAACTTTCCTCGAGAGTACAATAATTATCGATGCTTGCGTGATAAGACTTCAGAGATTTTGGAACCATAGATGGAAAATACGAAAACCATCTTTTGATTTCGAGCATTAAGACATGAAATTCGAGATGGGCTAGAAAAAACAAAGGCGGCTCCAACACCTGCAGTAAATATCATGAGCATTCAAAACACCATAATTCAATGCATATACATGACATAAACATAGTACAACAAAATTCTACGTGGAAACCTGTTGGTGACGGAAGTCACTCCTGGATTGCTTGCAGAAGCAGAGCCCGACGCCCATCAGTTTAATGTCATGATTTGTTTAAAGGGTGATCAAATGGAGGAAAACTCAAAACAACATTGTGTCAACTCAGAAACCAGACCAGGCATGCATGAACGCGTGAGGTCTTGATAAACTCCAAATAGTGAGTCGTAGTAAAAGGGTGAGTAGGTGGAAGACTTATGCAAGAAGGTTGCAAGGTCTATCACAGACATCATGTTTGCAACAGACTGGATGAGAAAGCATTCGAACACAAAGTCTCTTTATATTCAAACACAAAGAACCAGAGAATACATAAATGTCATGACAAATCCTTTATCATCACACAAATGCATCAATCCACGCGAATCATTCGACTGTGAACTCTCCGGCACGAGACGAAACAAAGATGGAAAAAGGAGAATTGTTTGTCATAAACCAAGAAGTCTCAAACACAGAGGAATAATGACGGCCACCCTGCCCCTCGCGAGCACGGTTGCCCCACCAGGACCTTCACAAATCCGCGGCCCGAAGAGTTGACACTCTTCCTCCCCCTTTCGGGGTTTTGCAACCCACAATCTCTCTCACACACGCTTTCCCCTTTATAACTTGCCTGGGGAAAGAATCGGAGTCTCGCCTCTCNCGAGTCCCGACGTCGAATGTCTTTTTCCCGAGTTCCCGAGACCGAGGAAAGTCAACGTTGACTCTTCTCTCGCTTCTCGCAACTCGAGGGATGTGTCCTCCCACACCCGGACTCAGAATCCCGAAATGCCGATCCCGCGGTCTCGCTTCTCGTGAC
>JZKD02S1074549.1:882683-910500 GCA_000966675.3 Picea glauca
GACTTCCTAGCAATTAGGTCGGAGGGGAATCTATGAAATCTCCCTAAATGGGACAAGTTGATCCACTAAACCTTCGTAGAAGTTGTGCCCTCTCCCTAAAGAAGTGTGCCCCTACTACTTAATCTTGTAGAACTATTGTTGAATACTGATGGAAGACCTATGTGACCTCCCTAATGACTAGGGTGTGTTTCTCAACAATGAAATCAACCACTGGTGCATTCCTCCTAGAATCCATTGAGCTATATCTCCTCAGATGCTCCTTTCTCCTCATTGACAAGTCCAAATATGCATAATGATGAATTAGGTTTCTTTACCTTCTCTTATAGCTTCCCGAAAACCTAATTCATTGTTGACTCTATTTTTAGCTAGTCTATTCTATTTTTATCTCAAGTTGGATTAAAAGTGCTTTTAGCCACTTTTATCTCAATGTCACTTTCAAATTATAAAACCCTTGGTTGGAGTGACCTCTAGTAACCATGTTTACCCCTTTCTGGCCCTAGATATATTCTAATAGGGTTGTTTAGACCATTAATACTCCTCTTTGACATTCCTACTCGGAAAGGGACATTACAGTCCTCCCTTCCTGAAATTTTATTTTCCTCAACCAATACCAATACAGGGTGTTGCAACACATGATCGATCTCCCAAGTAACATCCTCTACTCGAAGCCCTCTCCATCTGATCAAACACTCTATAATGACCCTGCTCCTTAGTTTCCACTCTCAAAACTTTAGTAACTCCTCTATAACCAACTCCAACTATCCCTCCTCATACAATGGGGGAAGCTCCTCTGATGAATTTTCCCCCCACCTTCTTGAGGCAATATACATGGAAGACATTATGAATATTTCTTCCTTGTGGAAGATATAGCTCATAATCAAACACGCCTACCCAACACATGATCCTATAAGGTCCATAAAATCTAGGCTTAAGCTTATTGACCCCACTCTTCTTCATAGGTAATTGTTTGTAAGGTGGGAGTCTCAAGAAAACCAAATCCCCAACCTCAAAGATGCACTCTATCCTATGCCTGTGCACACTCATCTTCTTTCTATTATGTGTTGTCTACTGGTTCTCTTTTAGAAACTTCATAATCTCCCAACTCTCTATGATCCAATCCTTCTCCTTGGGAGTTGTACTCTCTCAGAAAACCAAGTGTATCAAAGTGAGAGCATCATACCCGTACAATGCTTAGAAGGGTGTCATACAAATGAACATGTGGAAAGTGGTGTTGTAACAATGTTCTCCTAAATGTAGCCACCTGACCCATGTTCTTTGTTGTCCACCCACATAGTTCCTCAAATAACCTTCAACCCACTTGTTGATGATCTTGGTCTTCCCATATTTTTGAGGGTGATAGCTGGTGTTGGATGTCAACTCTGTCCCCACCAATATAAAAAATTCCCTCTGGAATGTCCCAATAAACGCATTGTCCCTATCGTTGATGATGTTCCTCAACAACCCATAAATTCTAAAGACCTCTCTAAAGAATAAATCGACTACCTGAACTACGTTGTAATATTTCAGCATGGCATAGATGTGAGCAAACTTTTTCAATCTGTCGACAACTACATAGATGAAGTCCTTACCCTGGACCTTGGGTATGCCTGTGATGAAGTCCATTGATATTATCTCCCATTTCTTCTTTGGAATGAGAAATGGATGAAGTATCCCTACTGGAATCATATGCTCTAATGTTTTCTACTGATAAGTCACACACTCACTGATGTACCACATAAGGTCCTATTTGAGGCCCTTCCATGATAACCTATCTCTAATTTGCATGTAGTTTTTAAAAAACCCTTGATGGCCTGCTAGTGGTGAATCATGAACTACTGAGAGGATCTTCTTCTTGAGCCCTAAATCTAGTACCAAGTAGACTCTATGGTTGTATAATATGACATCGTCAATGAACCTGTACCTGTCATCCTGAATTTGTCCATCGAAAGCCTCGTAAGTGAACTTGTTCCTGGAATATTCCACTAACAAGTGGGATTTCCATTCTGCTAAAATATCCATCAAAGAACATGTTGTAGGTCTCCTAGATACCACATCAGCCACAATGTTCTTCTTCCACTTGACATAATCTATGTCGAAGTCGAATTATTGTACCTTTTTCACCAATTTTTGTTGGTGCTCACTGAGGTCCTTCTTCTCAAGGAAATACTTCAAGTTGTTGTGATCTGTTTTGACCAAGAATTTTCTTCCCACCAAATATTGTTTGAATTTGGTCAAGGCATGCATGATTTCCAACATTTCCTTTTCATAGATAGAGTACAACCTCTCAGGTTGACTGGGCTTCCTACTCTCAAATAAAATGGGGTGGCCTCATTGCATCAAAACTTCCCCGATACCCTCGTTGGATGCATCACACTCTACTACAAATGGAAAAGTGAAGTCTCATAATGATAACACTAGACATGTGCCCATGAATTCCTTCATGTGATCAAAGGATTTATGTGACTCATCGATCTAGTTGAAATCCCCATGTTTTGTGAGATCTGTCAGCAGTTCTCCAAGTTGAGAAAAACCCCTGAGAATCTGCTTGTAATAGTTTCATAACTAGAAGAAGCTCCTCAACTCTGTGACATGCCTTAGCATTTTCCAATCCAGGATGGTTGTAATATTCTCCTAGTGTACATGTACCCCTTGTGCACTGATGATGCAACCCAAGTAAATTATCTTTGTCATAACAAAAGCACACTTTGACTCTTTGGCATATAGTGATTGTGCCTCCATGATTCTCAATACCTCATCCAAGTGTTGTATATTCTCATTCCATATATTTTTGTAGACTGATATGTCATCAAAGAAAACCAAGACTGATTTCCTCAACTGATTCCTAAATATGTGGTTCATGCAATACCGAAATGTAGCCAGTGCATTGTTTAGCCCAAATGGCATAACCAAAAACTCAAAATGACCAAAGTGACATTGAAATGTCATGTTCTATATGTCCTTCTCTTGGATGCTAATCTGATGATACCTAGAGCATCAAGGCCCAATAATAAATGCACATCCTCATGGTACCATCCTTCTTTAGAAATAATACAATTGAAGAAGAGAATGGACTCCTGCTAGGTCTGATGTGTCTCATCGCTATAAATTCCTTAATTTATTTGTCTATCTCATCCTTGAAACTCCTAGGATGATGATAGGGTGGTATGAACATAGGTTTCCCCCCCTCCTACAACTCAATGGCTTTCAAACCCCCTCTCAGGTGGTCTCCCTAGTGTAATCAACCCAAAAACATGTCGATGTTGTTGGCCCTTAGCCAGGTTTTGAGGAAACGCTGGTCATGTTTGACCATTTTTGGGACTTCGACAGGTTGGTCGAAGATAGAGCACCCAAGTGAAGTGGAGATCACGGGATCTTTCCCATTTTGTGGGATTTTTGGGGATTTTAGGGTTTATGTAACAGGTATGGGATGTTGGCCCATGGGTTTACCCGTGATTAGGCCCATTTTTGTAATGTATAAATAAGTAGCTAAGCGATGTAAGAATTAGTTCTGATCGGCTTTGTGAAAGAACCTTTTAAGGTTGCTAAGTGTGAATAGTTGTGAATGATTTGTGCATAATGTATGTAATACCTACTGAGCTAAGTGAAAGTGTTTTGTAAGTGCTTTGTGTGCAGACAGTGTCAAGGCTTGGTGCCTTCATTTGATTCAGGGAAGGAGGATCTAACGAGGTGCTTACAGATTTCCTGTCCTTTGCGGAGTTGGATCTGTGGCTTGGTGCATGCAAGAAGATTGGAAGAAGCTAATAAAGAAGAAGAAGAGTTGGTAGACATAGCCCCACACTGGGGTGAACCACATATATCCTGTGTTATTGTTCTTTGTGCTATGTGTTCAAGATGGTTATGATTATATTTGATTAGTGCATTGTAATGGATATATGATAGGTAGATCCAGTAGTGCTTAGTGGTTCATATATGAATAAATGCTAGATCTGCTCTGATTCTATGTGTTGAATGCTTACATGTGTTTGATATTGATTAATATTGCACTGATCTACAATTAGGGTTAACATGCGATGTGAATACGAATCATAAATAAATGCATACTATTGGCTAAGTGCTCTGCTGAAGTGTGTAATCACAAACCTATGTCCCAACTAGGTTGTAGACACTTGAGTCCTGTGACCCCCCCTGCCTCTACCTCGGGTGAGACTTCATCTTCTTCACAGGCATTTCCCAAAGGGCCAATAGTTAGGGTTTTTCTGGTGTATTGTTGAAGATTTGAACCTTGGGTCTACCCTTGTGCCAAAAAATGGTTCCATTGTCGAGACCTGAAACTGTGATTGTTGGGAACTGAAGAAAAGAAAAATATATTTACGTAGATCTATTGTTGTAGTGCACAATATTCTACTTGACTTGTGAAGATATGTGCTAAAAGAGAACTCTGATCTAAATAAAAGAGGTAAGATCTTAAATATTTGTGCTCTGATAAAGGTCAAATAAGTTGAAAATTTTTGCTTCGAAAGTATGAATCTATGTATGTTTGATAGATTTGGTCCTAGTCTGAAAATTAGGGAATGGATAGAAGAAAGAATATTTGATATGAATAAATTTGATAGAGATAGTGAAAGATATGTTATTCCTATGCATAGAAAGAATTTTTGGACTAACAAGTGGATGGAGGACCCTAGAAAGAATTTTCACAGATTGTAGGTCCATCATTGTGATCCTAGTGCGCAGTACAAAAAAGGTTGGGGATCGTTCAAAAGAAAGAGAGGATTGACTCTATGTTATAACTGTATAAGACCAGGACATATTGCTAAGGAATTCCCTGGTGTAGGTCCTATTTGTCTTTGTTGTAAAGCTGTTGATCATGAGGTTTTGGATTTCCCTAAAATGATTTCTAAATTTGAAAAGATGAACTGGAGACAAGAAAACCATGAGGAAAATCAATAAATTAAGGATATGTTAGAGAATCAGAAAGAATCAGAGAATATATTATTACAGATGAGAAAAACACGGAAGGATCACAGAGACATCAGTTTACCAGAGATCTTAAAAGAGAAGTGCATAGAAACAAGAATAGAGAACTTCAACATAGTCTGTGTATTAGATGAGGAAACACATGTGAATCTTATGCCAGAAAGTACTTGAGAAATTTTTGGAAAGCCTGCTATGATTCCTTCATTAGGAGGGATATGATTGTTTAAAGGAAAGATGATAACCCTATGTGGAATACTTACTCATGTACCTATGATTGTCCATGGAACATCGAACGAAGAAGAATTTGAAGTCATTAAATGTCTGGAGAACAACGTCCCATTTTCACTTTTGTTAGGAAATACTTGGATTGAGACAGATCAGATATAGAGGAAAGAAGAGAAGGAAGCTACAGAACAAAAAAAGAAATAATTAAGGGACTTCATGGCTAGGAAAATAGTGTGAATAATAAAAGAATTAGAGGACAATTCGAACCAACTAAGGGACAGAGACTTATCTTTTGAAGTTGAAAGAACGTAGGAAGGATTGAAAAACCTATCCATGAGGATAAAAGAACACCTATCCTAGAAGTAGTAAGAGAAGAGGTATTACATTTGAACCCTTTGGAAGAGCGTCGACAGTGAGAAGTTACTACACTAAGAAAAAATAAGAGTAAGAATGGAAAGAGGAATATAGAGACTCAGATCATAGGAAAGAAGGAAAGAAAGCTCAGTAAGAAGAAATCAAAATTAGAAAAACTGTAGGAAGTTCTAGGGACAACTTTGCACAGGGAAGGCTTGCAAAATTTGAACCTCGTCGGATTATCATAACCATGTAGAAAGGCACTTCTCCATGGTGAAGCTATATGACCGTTGGAGGCACCCTAACCATTAGAATGATGCTCTGGAATGGTTAGAAACACATTTATTGCTGGACATATTGACATTGGACCATTGAGACGGTGCCATAATGGATGGATTGAGGCATTTCGACTCGTTGGAGGAATCCATTACAATGTTGTTTATTTATTCCATTGCATGTTGCACTAGGACCACTTTGCAAACTGAGATATTTGAGCTAATAGAGATGCGATTTCCTACTATGCTATGTTGTCTAGACCTCGCCATTGATTCGATTACCTTGAGTATATGTTCACCTACCCAAGTTATTTGACCACGAGCGTGTATGTCGAGAGAACATAGTGCAATAGATAAGTCTATGGAGGAGATCCTAATAGACCTTATGGATGAGAAATATATTTCCACAAGAATACAAGCCTCATCAAAAAGAGGATTACAAGCATCCCCCTCAACTAGACATCAATCTGGGCCATCCTGAACTGCAACAGAGAAGAGAAGCAAGCACCGCAATGATTTGGCAAATGCAAATAAGATCCCATCGGTCTTTCCCGACTATATCCCACCCTTGGATGGTGCGGTTAGTTGTGATAGTGTCCCGAGATATTTTGAGTAAACACTCATCACTCCATACCTCACGAAAGGGATATGCGCAGTAGGACCGCAGTTGGGACTGATCCTAGCTCTTAAGATAAGTGATTTTAACCTCGGCAATAGGAATAATTATGTGATTCTCTCACTGCATCGCTACCTGATCAAAACGACTGGTAATAATCCTAAGATAGTTCCCCAGTCATGGATCAAGGAGATCGCAAGGTCAACTATATCAAATGTCCTGAATACCACACTCTTTGATAGACATCAGGAGGTTAACATTTGCATTAAATGCCTCCTTTTGTGCTTCCATGGAAGGTACCTGTGGTTGGATATGTGCATCATTGTGGATCTGGTGCTGATCCACCTTATTACGAGACTAAGCATGCAAGGACTAGCCCCTCAAAAATTCTACCGTGGGAAGATATCATAATGCTCCTTGGCATAGTGAATAAAAGAAGCATACAGTGATGTGGAGAAAGGGAAGCAAGGCTATAAGGTATCCTCCATCCAGAACTGTGTAGGGCTCCTAGCTTGTCAGCTAATAGTGGGCAATCTCATTAAAAAGAACCTCCCTACACAAGTAACAGTATTCATAGTTGACCTTGCAGGAAAATGCATCGAAGCGATGCAGATGAACTGGGTGAGCTATCTCGTCAATGAGTTGGAGAAGGAATGTCACAAAGCGCAAGACCAAGGCTACGAGTACCAATTTTGTTGGTTGTTGATCTTAATAGCATTTTAATATTGGAAGATTCTAGAGGGAGCAACATTCCCAGAAGTTGAGCCATCAGAACCACTGGCCGCGAGGTTCACCACCTTGTGGTATTCAAGCGATATGGAAAAGAAGTGGCAATCAAATGCAGTGTTCCTCACCTACTACTTACATATTAAGAGAAAAATTGGATCCTTCCCCCGAATGACATCAAATACACTCCATAGGTTTAGGCCACTCGTGAAGTTTTGCACAGACCAACACTTCATATATATCACCGCGTGTGGGGACGAAAACAAGGAGGAGCTACAACCTTACTACAAATTGACTGAGGAATATATGGAGGAGATAACCAAGGAATGACATGCAAAATTACTTTTACTAGTGGGAGATGCAGAAATCTCTGACCCCAACCTCATTAGAAGTCCTGTGGTCACCAGGACTGAGTATGATGGACCAAGCAATGCAAAGAAAAAGAAGAAAAAGGAGGAAGTGTTGGACATCGACGGTGAGGAGAAGGACAACGCATCAAAGGAAACTGCATCTAATTCACCTACAGGAGGAGGAGGCGATGAAGTAAACTGAGAGGAGAAAGGAGATGAAGACAAGAAAGAAAAGGGAAAAGTAACACCGCAAAAGGATCCCCTTACAGACGCTGAGATGTCAAAGAGAAGGAGGGGTTCCCTGTAGAAACCCTCAGCATAGAAGAAATCTTGAGCCACTAAGTCTCCATCACAGAATGTGCTCACGATGGATGATATCCAGCTTATCATCATAGTTGTCGAAGATGCCTCAGAAGACATCCTGCATAGAAATGGAGTGAAGCAAGAAACATTATATGAAAAGATCAAGAAACAACTGAAAGACATATATCAAGCTCTCCAGTCGAGCTGTGCAGTGTCCACTGTGCCACCTTCAATAGAGAATGTAGAATTGGGGGATGAGCCCACCCAACTATGCAAACTAGAAGATGTAACAGAGACTTGACTTCATCAAGTCTAGGAAGAAAAGGATAAGGCCATAGAGGCCTTGAGGGAAGAAAAAGAGGAGGCCTTAGAGAAAATTTTGGTTGCGCAGCAAGAGATAGATGAACTTCGGGTGAAGTTCGAAGAAGACAAGGAGAAAATCCGGAAAGAAAAATACCAGTTGCTCATAGAGTAGATTGGGATTAGAGAGGTAATGAATAGAGCACTTCGATCTGTGTTGGGCTTGGCATAGTTGGAAGAAGAGACAATCGAGAGATGAGTAGGCAATATTGCTGAGTCCATTCAATAGTTCCAAGCAAGAGAAAGAGTGCTATAAATTCAAGCAGTGCCTAGCACTCCATAGGAAGTACGATATCAAAGGGAAGAGAATTCCAAGAGAATAGTAGAAAGAATCAGGGCATTGGCAGCATAATGCAATAAACTTAGTGATCAAAGTGCACAGACCTACGAGTGCCTTACAAAAGACCCAGAGATGAGGAGATTGGAGGCATAGCTCCAAGAAGTGAAGCAACAGGCATCGACTATGCAAGCATAGTTGAAACTTCTTATGGCAGTAGAGAAGATGAAAAGGTCACAAGAGCAGCACGTAGTTCAACAGTAGGTAACTTCTATCCATAGTTGAGTTATGGAGGTGACCCAAAGACTCCCGCCAGTGTAGGACAAAGCCTGCACATGTTTTGAAGATCTTGAAAGACAATGTCCATAGTTGGAACAGGTGGTCACAACAGTGGAACAATGCCTGGAAGGGCCTGTCACCAAGAAATTCATTCAGGAGTTAACCAAGAAAAAGGCTCTAGTGAAGCAACAAGTCGAGGCAACTCAAGATAAGCTCGAGACATTCGAAGAATTGTTTCCCGGATCAAAGTGACTCGGGACGAGTCACATGTGCATTTTGGGGAACTGTTGGCCATGTTAGCACTCTGTAAATTTTGTCCAGTTGAATAGACAAATGACATAGGTAACTATTTCAACCAGCTTTAGAAATGAGGCACTAGCCTACTCAACGCAGAGAGGGCTCTCTCATGTCACTTGATATATCTATGGAAATCGGTGGCTAGATTTGGTTTTTGTTGGGGTTTTTTAATAAAATAAATGGAGAAATGAAGATTCCATTTGGGCTATGGGGTCTGGAATAAATAGAATACATCATCACACCTGAGACTATTCAGAGGAAAAGGCCAAATCATGTAGTAAGTCTGAGTTTATATCTGAAAATTTTGCATGACATCAGAAGAAAAAGAAACACCTAACTACATCAGAGCATTACAGGGATGAATTCTAAATAAGTTAAGAATAAAGAAACACAGTCTAAGTTGCTAAGCCAAGAGCATCAAATAATGAATTATGGGCCTCTAAATATCAAATTTAGACAGAAAGAAGTGAAAATGAAATGTATGCTTACAAGAAATACATGCTATGAGAGGAAAACAAGACTCATATCACTGTCAGTTAGAATCTTTTCATAAACAATCCAAAATCTTCCTCTGCATTTATATATTCATTCTAGCCCCAAAATTTACAAAAGTTTTTCCTGCACAGAGGGTAGGCTCCTCATTTCTCCATGATTTGCTATATCCTTGAGATAATATATATAGAGGAATTTATTGTGGAATTCAAAATGTTCAAACTTCTTGTAATTCTAAAATTAGAGATGAGTTACAAGGAGGAATGATTTATAATAACTTTTATACTATTTTAAAGGGACCATTGGAAACAGGTTCATCATATCTAGGCCCTTTTCTTTGACTGCCATCTGTCCAAAATATGCTGAGATGTACTTATTCTAGTCAAAGAATTTATTTTAGCTCAACGATCTCCTTCTTCAGACTGACCAAACAAGCCGATTGATTCTCCCCAATGATTTCATCCATTTCGACCATGTTTTCTGTCTTCTGTCATTTTATCCATTTCTTTTTTATAGTTGGCTTGTTGATGATTAGGTCCTTCATGATGGGATTTAGCCTAACTTTTAGTCCTGGGTCTATAGCAGGTTCCATATGGAATTTAGTAGCTAATATACATGCAATTTCCCTTTCCATCTTACCAGTAGATAAGCCCCCCATGCTACTTAAATGACCTGTTCAAATGGATATAGCTTGATTGTCCTCATCCATGTATTCCAATATCATGGACACCAAGATGATACCCTCACATTTGAGAATCGGTAGTTATAGAGTTCCAATCATGAATCACTGACATAGTTACTTACAGGTAGGTTGGTTTACCATGCTTGGATAATCCATTTTAAATGATTAGCTCTCGATTTTGTTATATGGAAGCGTTCACCTGACATCATATTGTTGTGAAGTACTGAATGAGTGAAGCGGGGTAATTCCGACCAGTCTCCACCCACCCCACGAGTGGTTGATTTGACATAGTGAAACATATGACATCGGGGCTTTGGTGAAAGTGGTTTCAGGCAAACCGCCTTTTGCCCCGATGTATATCTGGAGGTGTTGCACATCTAATTTAAAAACCACAATGGTTTTCCCTGGTCCACCCTTACATGGTTAAGTCTCGTGCAAGTTCACCACCCAATATAGCCTCCAACTGTTGATCTGGGTCATTTTACAATCGATAGTCTATCGAGTTATGCCTTTTGTTCTTTCTCTATATTTGTCCATGTGCCACCAGATATGTCCTGGTCCTTTAAATTATCAATTCTCCAAACTATCACGCTTACGCAATGATGTAGCTCTTGCTAAATTTCCGAGACTTGGGTCTTGTCTGAAAATTGTTTTGGTGATAACATATGCTCCAACTAGGGATGCTATCCTCCCTCTGAAGTAGCAAAGAACTTGTAGAATCAATGCCTGATCCATTGGAATGATCCCAAAACAAATGTGTGTACCCTTGTCCTACCATATCACTATTGTTTCCTAAAGACCAAACTCTGCATGTTTCCTTCAACTGGATACTGAACACTGAATATACCGTTGAAACTGACTGTACACATTATTGAAAATATAAAATTAAAAATGGTGTCTGGAAATATTATTCGTACATTCCTACCTACCCTAAAATGTTGAAATGAATACTCAATCAAGTGATGCTAAAGTGCCAATGCAACCAATCAAGCAATTGGCTTCCTGATGTTTCTTCACTCGGATCTTTCTTAAGAAGGCAGATAAACGTAGAAGATGGCAGCTGAAAACAAAATTTGAATCCAAAATCTAAGTTTATGAATGAAACAAGCTCTTCCTTCACTCATGACTATAATAGGATGGCCACTGGATCTTGAAAACCATGAAAAATCATTTCTTCTTGGTGGGAAAAAACAAAAATACAAGACTCTTTCGTAAGTGTTTGTTGTTCTTACTTTATTTCTTCTGTTTTGAGAAAATTTTCAAATGAAATGGAAGTAATGCATTTGTTTACTTCTCCATTCATCTCAAGAAAAAAATTCATACATTCTTCAAATATGACAGCCATATTATGTGCATCAAGGCTATCCTTTTGTTCATCAAACAATTATGATTTGGTTTCATTAAACTTGTGGAAATTTGTTTGAGGGATGCCATTTTGACTTTCAAATGAATTAATAGAAATAAGTTCTTTCTCATAAAATTCTTGCAAATGTGAAAAGATGGCATCATGAACTATTTCACAGTCTAGAGTCCTCATGGATCTATTATCAATATCCTTACCTATGTCTATGCTGTTTAGAAATTGGACCAATACATCATTCTCAGGGGAAGAGAGGCAACCTTGAAATACCTTGTCTTGCTGGTAATATTGTTGAACATCTGCATTAGTTCTAGGAGAAAGGAATATACCTTTGATAAAAAAATTCTTGATCGGCTTCTTGTTTAATCTGATGATTGAGAATGGATTGGAATTATGAATTGAAATAACCTTCCATGTAATGATCGTACAATGCATGTGAGTGTAGTTGGTGTTATTCAATGATGACAACCCTTTCATGTAAAACAATGCTACTGAGAATATAGTCAGAACTCCCTATGTTTTTTGAAATTTCATGATTTTCTCTTAACCATTCAAAGGAAGAATAACATAAAGGAAGAAATTTTTTATCTATAGGCCCACTTCTTTATTCACTTTCAATGCCATGCTTGGACGTTCTCTAATTTGAAATGCTACAAACATTTTGTTTTAATAATTCGAATGATGGAAAACATAATGGCAAGGTTCTGTTACCTAATTCGAAACCTTCTTCATTTTTTCCAGTATCATCATAGGTACATTTTTCTATCTCTTTGAGTTTCTAGACATGCTCACTTTCCTCTTTGTCTTTGACCAACGACTGTATTTCTGAATTTACAAGTTCTTCCTCAAAACAAATAATAGGGTCATCAAGAGTCTGAGAAGAGTACTCCAATATCTTGTCAATCTATTTGGTTGGTTTGGTGTGAATTTGCATCAACACAAATTCGTTTGCCTCAACAATAATATGAGAATTCTCTTTCAACAATTTGAATGTAGTAAAGCACAAGGGTAGAGAATTCTCTTCATATGATCTAATATTTTTCTCCTCACTGTACTGCTGAAAAATAAAGTATTCAATATCATGATTGTCTTCACACTTTTCATATACAAGCAGATCACTAACATATGCAAGGTCATGTAACAAGAACAAACTTGGAACATCAACTTGTTATTCAAAAAACTGATTTGTACACTCATCCTCTTGATTATCTATAAATGAATACATGAAATAATCAACCCCTTTCTTATCATGGGATGGATTAGAAACTAAATCAACACCTTCTCTTTCAGCAAGTGGGACATAATTTTTTGCAACATCCTTGGTTTTGAGAGATTCAAGAGGGCCTATGACATGGTCAACTATATTCTCAACGTTCCAATCAACCATTTTCTATTCATATTCTCTTTTATTTTCTTTAGCATCTAACTCCTCATTTTGGATCTGTTTACATGCTTGGATGTTGTGATGAATATCCCGAGCATCATCAAACATTTTTTTGAAGGACTTAGGTCTTCTTTCCGTCAGGAGGAAAGACAAGTCTGGATGAAGAGTAGTTGCATAATGGAGCATGGTGGCAACTTCAATGGGTTGAATTCCTTTGGAAAAATTGTAATAGACACTAGAAGACCTCCTACTGAATATAGAAATAGTTTCATTTATCTTCTTTTTTTAAGGCATAAAACTCTATAAGTTGTAGATCCAAAGATTTTTTCCTGCCCCAAAACTTTAAAAAGACATCCTTCAATTCCTCCCATGAGCTAATTGTCTCTGGATGCAAACATTTAAAGTAGTCTTTGGTGTCTCCTTTCAAGGATTGAGAAATGGCCCTCATACAAACATCATCATGGTCGATCTTAAACAAATCTATAAAATTCTCAAACCCTTGGATGTGCTTTTCAGCTGGTATGGTACCAGGTTCCCCATCAAGCATAGGTAGGTACTTGTAGTGTTTTGGAGGAAAATCATGAAGGATGTGGGGTAACTTTAAGGGTCTGTATCTATGCTAAATCTTGAAGGGTGTTGGGTCAAGTGTAGGAGATGAAATATAAACCATGGTTTCATGAGACTTATCAACTTGGTTGTGGTCATCACATGGCCCAGATGGGAATTTTTTATTAGCATCAGTGATACAGTGATGATATGCATGCACACATTTAAGAGGAGGATAAATAATTGAAATATCTTCATTATCATCATTAAAATGTAGTAGGTAAAGAAAAAATTGTTTGGCATGTTCAAGGAAAAAGCAGAGGCAACTTATAACAAACAATAAAATGCCTTAGAAAAAATCCAATTTTAAGTACTTGTTTTCCTTCATAATGTTTTTTCATACCTTTGTCAAGGGATATCATTTTCTAGTGGATTCTTTGAATTACATTTCAAGCTTGAGTAGAGTCACCAATAATGTTTTGGAAGCTAGATTCTGCATTAAGAGTGGAGTCGCCAGTGAAATTTTGATTTTTTGGATTTTTCTACCAGTGGAATCACCTTCAAACTTATTTTTTGATGTGTGGAGTCGCCAGAGCAGGAATACAGCCAATATGTATCTAAGTGTATGCTTCTCTCATACCTTAGAACTTAACCATGTCGTTATTCCCAAGGAAAAATTTTCAATTTCATCCCCGACAACGGCGCCAAAATGTTAGCACTTTGTAAATTTTGTCCGGCTGAATAGAAAAATGACAGAGGTAACTATTTCAACCATCTTTAGAGCTGAGGCACTAGCCTACTCAACTCAGACAGGGCTCTCTCATGTCACTTGATAGATATATATGGAAATTGGTGGCTAGATTTGGTTTGTGTTGGGGGTTTTAATAAAATAACTGGAGAAATGAAGATGACATTTGGGCTACGAGGTATAGAATAAATAGAATACATAATCTAACATGAGACTATTCAGAGGAAAACACTAAATCAGGAAATAAGACTAAGTTTATA
This sequence comes from Picea glauca, assembly GCA_000966675.3. Classification (NCBI taxonomy): domain Eukaryota; kingdom Viridiplantae; phylum Streptophyta; class Pinopsida; order Pinales; family Pinaceae; genus Picea; species Picea glauca. The sequence continues at coordinate 897,156 of JZKD02S1074549.1, forward strand.
TCTGAAAATTTTTCATGACATCAGAGGAAAAAGAAATAGATAACTACATCAGAGCATTATCGAGATGAATTCTGAATAAGTTAAGAAGAAAGAAACATAGTCTAAGTTGCTAAGCCAAGAGCATCAAATAATGAATTCCGGGCCTCTAAATATCCAATTTAGAAAGAAAGAAGTGCAAATGAAATGTATGCTTACATGAAATACATACTATCAGAGGAAAACAAGACTCATGTCACTATCAGTTAGAATATTTTCATAAACAATCCAAAATCTGCCTCTGCATTTATATATTCATTATAGCCCCAAAATTTACAAAAAAAAATCTTGCACAGAAGGCAGGCTCCTCTCTTCTCCATTATTTTCTATATCTTTAAGATAATATATATAGAGGAATTTCTTGTGTAATTCAAAATGTTCAAACTTCTCGTAATTCTAAAATTAGATATGAGTTACAAGGAGGAATGATTTATAATAACCGTTATCCTATTTTAAAGGGATCGTTGGGAACAAGCTCATCATATCTAGGCCCTTTTCTTCGACTTCCATTTGTCCAAAATATGATGAGATGTACTTATTCCATTCTGAGAATTTATTTTAGCTCAACGATCTCCTTCTTCAAACTTACCAACCAGGTTGATTGATTCTCCCCAATGCTTTCAGTCATTTCAACCATGTTGTTTGTCTTCTGTCATTTTCTCCGTTTCTTTTTTATAGCTGGCTTATTGATGATTAGGTCCTTCATGATGGGATTTATCCTAAATTCTAGTCCTGGGTCTATAGAAGGTTCCGTATGGAATTTAGTAGCTAATATATGTGCAATTTCCCTTTCCATCTTACCAGTAGATAAACCCGCCATGTTACTTGAATAACCTGTTTGACTCGATATGGCTTGATTGGCCTCGCCCATGTATTCCAGTATCATGGAAACCAATATGTTCCTTTCAGAAGTTAGAGAATCAATCTTACGGATGAGATGATACCCTCACATTTGAGAATCGGTAGTTATAGAGTTCCAATCATGAATCACTAACAGAGTTACTTACAGGTACATTGGTTTACCACACTTGGATAATCCATTTCAAATGATTAGCTCTCAAGTTCATTACATGGCAGCATTCACCTGACATCATATGGTTGTGAAGTATCGAACGAGTGAAGCAGGGTAATTCTGACCAACCATCACCCACCCCATGAGTGGTTGATTTGACATAGAGAAACATGTGACATTGGGGCTTTGGAGAAAGTGCTTTTCAGGAAAACCACCTTTCGCCCCGATGTATCTCTAGAGGCATTACACATCCAATTTAAAAACCACAATGGCTTTCCCTGGTCCACCCTTACATGATTAAGTCCCGTGTAAGTTCACCACCCGATATAGCCTCCAACCATTGATCTGGGACATTTTACAATCGACGGTATGTCTATTTATGCCTTTTGTGCTTCCACTATATTTGTCCATACACCGTCAGATATGTCCTGGTCCTTTAAATTATCATTTCTCCAAACTATCACGCTTTCACGACGACGTAGCTCTTGCTAAATTTATGATACTTAGGTCTTGTCTGAAAATTTTTATGGTGATAACAGGCCCTTGACCAGGTTTTGAGGAAACGTTGGTCATTTTTTACCATTCTTGGGACTTCGACAAGCTAGTCGAAGACAAAGTGCTCAGGCGAAGAGAAGATTGCGGGATCTCTCCCTTTTTGATGTATTTGTGGGGATTTTAGGATTTATGTAATGGGTATGGGATGTCAGACCATGGGTTTACCCATGCTTAGGCCCCTTTTGTAATGTATAAATAAGTAGCTAAGTGATGTAAGAAGTAGTTCTAGTCGGATTTGTGCAAGAACCTGTGAAGGTGGTTAAGTGTGAATAGTTGTGAATTCTTTGTGCATACTATATGTAATACTTGTAGAGATAAGTGCAAGAGTTTTGTAAGTTCTTTGTGCATAGACGTTGTAAAGGCTTCATGCCTTGATCTCATTCGAGGAAAGAGGATCTGGTGAGGTGCACAGATCTCTTGTCCTTTGAAGACTTAGATCTGTGTCTTGGTGCATATAATAATATTGGAAGAAGCTAATAAATAATAAGAAGAGTTGGTGGACATAGCCCCACACTAGGGTGAACCATGTATATCCTGTGTTATTATGCTTTGTGATATTTTTTCATGATGGTTATGATTATATTTACTTAGTGCATTGTTCTGGATATATGATAGGTAGATCCAGTAGTGCTTAGTGCTTGATACATGAATACATGCTAGATACACTCTGATGCTATGTGTTGAATGCTTAGATGTGTTTGATATTGATTAATACCGTGCTGGTCTACAATTAAGATTAATCTGTGATGTGAATAAGAATCATAACTCAATGCATACTATTGGCTAAGTGCTCTGTTGAAGTGTGTAATCATGGAACTGTGTCCCAACTAGGTTGTAGACACTTGAGTGTTGCAACCCCCCTTCCTCTACCTCAGGTGAGACTTCATATGCTTCACAGGCATTGCCGAAAGGGCTGGTAGTTAGGGTTTTGTTGGTGCATTGTTGAAGTGTTGAAGCCTAGGTCTACCCCTATGCCAATAGATGTCATCCCAACAAGTTCTTGATCTCTACCTGATACTGTTTTAAATTCTTTGAATCCTTCCGCATAGTGATCAAGCATATTGCAGCATATGCTACCTCCCCATGTATGAATATCCTCTCAATCCTCTTGGAAAAAATTGTCCTGGGTGCTCCTATATTTCTCATGAGGTTGTGGCATTTACGGTGGTTGAGTCCCTACCGGTGTCGGTGGTCTACGTGGAGGATGCTCCTCTTCCTGTGTTGGATCCTCCTCTGAGATAGTGTATCCACTTTCATCCTCCTACTCCTCACTATCCACACTATATGTTTCCACCTTAATATAATGAATCTCTTCCTTTCCCATGCACCTATGGCCTGGGACCCAAGGGTCTTTGCAGGTGAAGAAAATATTCTTCCTCATAAGCTCTCTCCTTGTCTCATCATCTAGCTTCTTCTTAACCTTCCATTCTCTCTGGAATGGCTTCTTGTCTTGGTCCCTTTGTAGTACGAAGGGTTTGGAAAAGGGTTTAGTATTTGGTGTTGAGTCTTTAAAATATCGAGTGTGTAAGATGGCATCCTACAAGGTGGGAGGTATGTATGCCTTCACCCATACTCTCAAGGGTTATGTCATCCCCTATGTGAATAACATGATCAACTTGGACTCGAATATATCTGTCACCACCATTGCCACCCATTGAAACTTTGTGATCAATACGATCTAGATTATTCTGAGAATGACATGAAGACATAAATATAATCGATATACAATAATGAAATACAAAAAAATATAGAAGAGAACATATTAATACAGTGAAACCCAACTTTTGTTACTGAATAAGATAGAAAAACACTATAGAACACAAATAGGCAAAATGGGGTAGCCGATCTCTGAAAGAAAAGAGATGTTGGATATGCTTCATTCGCAAAAATATTTACATCACATTGCATTGCATCCTTAAAGAGCCTCCTTCACCTCAATTATATATGAGAGAGTGAGAGGAGAACAATTTTCCATGATGCATGTGGCATAAATTGGACTAATTTTATAAAATGTTATAGGCATGTAAAACACTAAGACTTATTGGGTGGTCAGCCATCCTAGTACTACTCTAGCCTGAGAATGCTTAACTGTAGAGTTCTAATGGGATTTGGTGCATTAATGTTATTTTGTAGGCATGTACATAAGACCACTAGGAAATCATTACATGATTTCTATAATTAACAAATGAAGATGAAATTACATTCCATTCCCCATCAAAATGGTGAATATCATGGTTTATCAAAGCCACGGGCTCAAAATGTTGATTTAGTGGAAAATGTGGATGGCCATCAGGATCCATCTGGATCATTCCTCACCCCTTAGGAAGAAATGATACCCATTGTATCAAGTTCCAATTGGAGATGGGGAGACTTCTACTAAATCTGAATCTTGGTGCATTGCTTGCCTTGTTGAAGAAGTTGCCCTTCTTAGCTTGTTGAAGGTTGTCATGAACATGTTGTTGGAGGGGTTGAATTTGTTCAACCTATTAGCACTTTGTAAATTTTGTCTAGTTGAATAGACAAATGACAGAGGTAACTATTTCAACTAGCTTTAGAGCTGAGGCACTAGACTGCCCAACTCAGAGAGGGATCTCTCGTGTCACTTGATATATCTATGGAAACTAGCAGTGAGATTTGATTTGTTTGGGAGATTTTTAATAGAGTTTTTGGCGAAGAAGAGGGGAACACTATGGGCTATGGAGTCAAAATTCTAAAAGTGAATGAAGACAATGCATAGACTGATAGAACTCTCTAGAGGACAAAGGTTAAATAAGGCGATGAATTTGAGTTAGTCTTGAAATAAAAAGATGTGTAGGAAGATAAAGAAGACAAATATATGGTTCAAAGCATTGCTAAAACGAATTCTGAATAAGTTAAGAAGACAATCACATAGTTTAAATTTCTTAGACCAAGAGTGTCACATGACAAATTTTGGGCCTTTAAACTCTCCAATTTAAACAGAAGAAAACTTAAATGAAATGACAGGCTACAGAAAATACATATGATGAAAGGAAACAAAGCTCATATCACCACCTGTTAGAATATTTTCATAGAGACTTCAAAATCTTCTGCATTTGTATTCAATTCAGATTCAAAAAAATTACAAATAAAGTTTGATACAACCAAAAAGGTGCTCTTACACTTCTGCCAACATTGGCTAATTCAAGCCTCTTAGTACTTATACAATTTGATAAAAAATAACTGAAACTGAAACGTTTCAGCTTTCATAACAGTTTCGGATGTCAGTTTCGGTATACGAAACAAATTACAATCATTAACAAAAATAAACGTTTCACCATCATGAATAATCTCTCTGACCGCTTTGCTTCTTCCGCTACATATGGTCTTCTCTGTACTTCCGTTAGGTCTGGTAAGATGGGTGATAGCTGGAGATCATCTGTTGGTTCCAGGGACATGGCATTTTGTCTTTCCCAACCGTACAAGTTCCTTCCATTGCACGTTAGAGGGGATTTCATAGTCCATCATTTCTTTAATCAAAATTTCCAAGTCAATGCACATTGCATAGGAAACGATTAGCAAGTTGACTTTCACTATTTTGAATTTGTTCATAATTTCAAAATCAGTAGCTAAGTGTTCTACCAAGCTAGGACCCTTCATAATTTCTTCCATATCTTCAAACCTGGAATGCTCCATCCTGCATTGCATGAGAAGAGTGTGGTAATCTTCCTTCTTGTACAATGAGCCTTTACCATCCCAGAATGAGGGGAGGCCTTTAGCAAACAATTGTTCGAAGGTGTATTTAAACTCTTGTATGCTATGGTCCATTTGCACAACTTTGTTCTGAACCGATCTGAGCAGGTTGTGTTTAGCAACGATTCTCCTGGCTGAAATGATTAAAGTGGTCCTGTCTTTCACATTGATGGTCTGAAGATCAGCGATTGGTATGGCATTCAACAAGTCAAGGGAAGTTTGGGCCCATTCCGAGGGCTTCTTCTCTAGCACTTCATTTACAACAACGCCACTGTTTCGAGCTGTAGTAGCCATGTTGTCCTTGTCATTGATAAAGTTCAGATAACTTATGAATTTAGCAACCTCCATAGGAATCGTGTCCCATATCACATGTTTGGCTCCTTGCATTAGTGATTTACCCTTCAATCTAGTTTTTAGCTTGTTCACTCTTTCCTGCAGGTCTTGGTTCTCTTCATAGAGTTGAGCTCATTTATCATCCTTCACCTTAGCCTCTTGTTTCAGTTTTTCTAAGTTTTATTTTAGATCCTTGATCTCGCCTGTTTTCAAACTTATCTGGGACATAGCCTGAACTAACCCCTCAGCATTTGATCCAACCTCTGCGTTAGAAGGAATGATAATCTCCATCTCTAATGTTGTCTCCTGCATCTATGACCAACTTTCCTTCTCTTTCTCCAACAACAACACCTTAGCCCTGTAGTCTAGAGCCTCTTGTCTGAAGGTTTCCTTTTCCTGCTCCAAAGAAGTTAACTCTATTGTCTGTGGATGGTATGTAGGTGTCATCTTCAATATTTTCTTCAAGCTTCAAATCATTTTATTCTTTTCGCCCAGACAAGCCTTCACCCCTTGTGGACCTTTAGACTCTAATCTTTTTACTTGCATCATCCAATCTTTGATGGACACCTTTTATTGTTTCAGATGTCCATCCAGTTTCAATACATGTGTTTTCAACCTTGCAACTTTCAGAGCTAATTTTAGGTAAACAACGTACAACATATCACTGACATTTCTATGGAATTTCACTTTGTCAGGAGCGTCGATGTTCTCATAGTGTACCTTGAACTCAGATACCTTATCATTATCAACCACTGCAATGTTGAATGTCTTTTTCTCGACATCTCTGACTGAGAGTAGGTGAGATTTACACTGAGATGTCCCTTCCACTTCGGGAAAAATATCCTTTATCTCTCTATTGGCAATACTCCCTTTCACTACATACTGATGTAGAAAATCTTCCTTAGATTGATAAATCGTCCCAGAAGTCTAGCCAAATATGTGTTTCTTGCTGCTAAAAACCTTCATGCTGCCTTCGTTTTGTGGTTTTTCTTCAGGATTGATCTCTTCGTTTTGGACCTTAGTGTCTACCATCTCCATGCACGTATTTCCTTTCTATTCTTCTTCTTCCAAGTCAATAATTGGAAAAGGTGATGTGGCTCTCATTTTCTTGAGGGTGTCTTGTTGGCTGCTAGCCCCTAGGGCTTCTTAACTGCTTCTCTTATTGAATATGCTCATTTTAGGAGCCTTGATAATCAACCTAGGTGAGGGTTTTTGTGCTGAGATTTGTTGGGAAGTAGTCTCTATCTTCTTTGCTTGTTCATGCAGCCTAATGACCTCCATTTCTGTGCAAGTCTCTAGATTGGCCAATTTATCTAGTTCTTCAACGTGCTCGTGTTCATAAGGGTCTTGTCTTCTTGCCAATATTCTCTTTGATATAACCTGATGTGGATCGTATCTTCTTCCTTGTAGCTGTCTGAACCCAAATTCATTGATTTTAGACTGAATTTGAGGCAAACAAGACTTGCTCTTCACCACAAAAGGACCTACCACGAACGAGAATTTCAGATTTAAATCCTTGTGAGCTTTGAGGAAGTGTTTAGTCTTTGAGATGATCCTCTGTCTTATAAATTCCAACGCAAATATCCTAGGAGTCAGGAAAACTGGTAAAAGGTGAGGTCCTTCTTCGCATCCGTATACTCAAATCACGGTGGACTGAGTGAAAAACATCTAGTCTCCCATAGCATTCTCCAGACTCGGTTGCAACGAACTTTTCATCTCTTCCACGACTCTTGGAAAATCTGAACCAAAAATGAGACTGTATATTCTGGACATGACTTTGTTGATGAAGATGGGCATGGTGATCTTTTTACACTTGTTCAAAATAAACACAACCTTAAGAAGCTCGGTATTGTTAGATCCCAGAAACATTCTCAACAGATGAGAGTAGTATATGAAATGTCTCAATGAGATGAAATTAACCAACTGTTGATGTATGTTCTCCACAATAAATTCATCAAAACGCACACGGACTGATTGCCCAGACATGAAGAAAATTAACAGGATTCCTAACATAACCTCTACCACAAACTTGTCATTGTCTAGATCTATAATTTGAATCATTGGAGAGCAATCCCACTAGACTTCAATGATCATGACGCTTAGATTGGCAGGAAGGGATAGTCTTTCTAAAAGATGTTCATGTTTGACTATGGTTTGCAAAAATAGGGTTTTTACCTCCGGGCAAGCATTCCCTATAAATAATAATCATTCTCTGTTCCTCAAAGGGTTCTGACACCACAGGGGAGGCATCTATTACATTTAGGGCATGTCAGAGCAAGGGACCATCTACTTTATAGAGGACTTATGACCCTAATTTGTTTAGGATGACTCTTTCTCCCTGGGAATATCTCTCAGCACACCAAATCACAAATTCCAAGAATGGGAAAATTGTTTCTACGACATAAGGGGTGAAAGAGGATCGATCCACTTCAAGAAAGGATATGTGGGATCCGATGTTGTTTAGCAAATTCGCTTTGGACATAGAAATGGGTGAGACCATTTTCACTGTGTTAAAAATGTCAGAATCTCTGTCAATTAGGGCATATTCCCTGGAGGGAGTATTTGGTTCACTCACGGATAAAAAAACAAGATTGGAAGCCATCGTGAGGAATACCTGATAAGCGGTGAGAAAACTGATCTGGTTCGGTCCTAAATTTCAAAGTTTGGATGGAAGCTTTGTGCCAAATTTTTGAACGTTCGACTGCTTCAAATACTCATAGAATAATGCTCGGGGTCACTCCTTTTATAGGCGTCTATTACCATCGGGGTTTGGAGAAAAGAGGATTTAGATGAACCACCCTTAACCCTGATGTGTCTCATAGAACATTGTGTGTCCATGATTTAAACCAGGAAATTTTTCCCCAGTCTGCCCCTTGTCGACTAATTATCGCGGTACTTCAATCGCCGAATTGTACCTCGACCGTTGATCCGGGTCGTTTCAAGATCTATGGTCAGTGTCTTGCCTGACGAATTTGACATCAGAGGTTGAAAAAGCTGGTTTTGGTTAGATAATCCTCCTTTCTGATATGTTTCTAAGGGCCCCATGCGTCTTGCAAAAAACCATGACGGCTTTCCACAGCCCGCCCTTGACCACTTAATCTTTGTGCTAGTTGTATCTCCGATACACGTCTTAGCTGTTGACCCGGGCCGCCTTTTAGATCGATGATCGATTGAGATTTATTCTTCATATCTCTTCTATTTCATCCAAATGCCGCCAGATATAGATGGGTCCTCTAAATTTATCACATCTCTGCAGCGATTTAATCCATCATTAAATTTCTGAAACTCAGACACCGACTGAGAATTATATGGTGATAACATTGGCTCCAATTAGGGATGCTATCCTCCCCGCGAGGTAGCAAAGAACTGTAGACCAAGTGCCTACCCATTGGGCTGTAAGCTTATGTGTGCGATCTGAATCTCTTCATTTTATTCAAAAACTTCAAACTACTTAGCACTACTCAGAGCCTTCACCTCGGGCTTCAACCATGTTGTTTTTATCTCAATCTTCATACTTAAAGAAAAACCAAAATGCAAAGTGGTCATGTACAATGGATGGTGGGTGATGATATTTTAAACGACGTAGTGCTTGAGAAACCTGCCATTCATAGGCCCTCCTCCGACGAGTTCTCCATTACTCTCCTCCATGAAATAGGCATTGTTCCCGTGGTAAGCTATAATTTTGAACGGGCCCAGCCATAGGTGATCGAATTTTTTGTGTTTTCCCTTGTTTTCGTTCTTGGCATCCCACCTCAGTACCCAGTATCCAAGTTTGAAGTCATCCACTTTGGTACGTCTGTCAAAAGCTTCCTTGATTTTCTCTTGACGTAGTTGGGCATTGTTGAAAGCCTTTTCTCTGGTTTGCTGCAAGATGCTGAGTTCATCCTCCCTTCATCGACTGGCATTTGTCTCTTCTTCTTACTCTTGTAACAACTTCATCACTGGCAATCTGAGTGTCATAGGAAAGATGGCTTTTGTACCGCAGATGATCTAGAAAGGAGATGTGGCAATGGATCTCTTTGGGGATATCTTGTCTGCCCATAGCGCGTGAATGAGCTTCTTGTGCCACGCCTTTTTATTCTCCTGCAACAATTTTTTTATGATTCTGACTAGGCTTTTGTTTGAAGACTCAGCCAATCCATTTCCTTGCGGGTAGTATGACGTGGAATGGCCAAGAGTAATATTTTAATCACTACAAAATTTCTCAATTTTTTTATATTTAAAATTCGTCGCGTTGTCTGTTATAATCTTGGTTGGACATCTAAACCTGGATAAGATATTTTCTTCTAGAAACTGAATGATAAGGTTATCTGTAGCTTTTCTGGTAGGAACAACTTCAATCCATTTCATAAAATAATCTATTGCAGTCAGGATCCATTTGTGTTGAGACGAAGATTGTGGATGTATCTCTTCTATGAAATCCAAGCCCCATTGCCTGAAAGGATCTCCTACTGAAATGGGATTCAACGACAGAGACTATAGCTTTCCTTTCCCATCAAATATTTGGCATTCATGGCACTTTGACACCTCCTTGTAAACATCCAGGAAAACACTAGGCCAATAAAAACTAGCTCTCAACATTTTGTATATAGTTGTCTTCCAATAATGATGACCTCCACAGTCTCCTTTATGGAATTCTCTAATGGTCCTTTTTTCTTCCTCCTCTATCAAAGAGCTCAATAAAATTCCTCCTGGGCCTTTCCAATATAGTAATCCATTGACAATGCAGAATTTTGTCGCTTTCAATTTTAAGAACCTAGCCTTTGTTTTGTTATATTCAGGAGGAGCTTGCAGATTTTTTAACACAAAGATAATGTCTGCATACCACGTAGAATCAAGAAATTTCTGAAATATCTGTGGAGTTTCCTTCTCTTCCTCTATTGTAATTTTTGACATGTCTGTAGAGAAATTTATTCCTAGAAGTTCACAGTTTGTTTGTGCCATTATTCTAGAAAGTCCTTGTCCTTTCATCAACTTCGTGGCTTGATGTGGAGATCATATTCTAATAGCAATGCAATCCATTTTCGCCTCTTTCCTTTAGGACCAGGTTGAGTTAAGATGTCCTTTACCGAGTTGTTGGGGACATAAGCAATAGTATGTGAATGTAGAATATACACCGTGAATTATTTCAATGCTTTGACCAAAGAATACGCCTTCTTTTCCATGATGTCATATTTTAAAGGAGCGTCTCTGAATGTCTTACTGTAGTATGCTATGGGCTTCTCAAAATTCTAGTCATCTTTCTAGACTAATACCCTTGCAATTGTGTGTTCTGAAGTGAAAGAGAAAAGTATGAAATATTTCTCAAAATTAGGACTAGCTAGCACAGGAGCCTTTGTCAATGGTACTTTGATGTCCTGAAAGGACTTTCTAGCCTCCAGAATCCATTTAATTTAATTTCCTTTACTTAACATGTTGGTGATATGATTTATGATCTCTGCTAAATTAGGAATAAATCTTCTCAGGAAATTTACTTTACCTAGAAAGGATTGTACTTCATTTTTTCTTCTGGGTATGCCAATCTTCAAGATACCTTCAACTCTATTGGGGTCTACTTTTATCCCTTCCTTAGAAATGATATGCCCTAAGAGTTTCCCTTCTTCCATGGAAAATTTTGACTTTTTTGGGTTCAATGATATGCCAAATTTTCTGCATTTCTCGAACGCCCTTCTGAGATGTTTGATGTGCTCCTCATCTGTAGCAGAATACATAGTAATTTCATCCAGGTATATAACGATGAATTTATCTTTTTCATATGCAAATTATATGTCCAAATCCTTTTGAAATGTTTCTCCAGCGTTCATAAGTCCAAATTGCATTTTGGCATAAATGAATGTTCCCCAAGGTGTGGTGAATGTTGTCTTTTCTTGATCGTCAGGATGTACCATGATCTGGTTGTATCTAAAGAAACCGTCCAACATTGACATCTTTTGAGAGCCCACTACCTTCTATAGAATGTGGTCCATTTTTGGCAAAGGGTAGTTATCTTTAAGAGATACCTTATTTAGATTTCTGAAGTCCACACACAGTCTGATCTCCCCACTCTTCTTTCTGACAGGTACTAGATTTTCTACCCATTTGGAGAATATTAGGGACACTGTGATTTTTTCTTCAAACAGTTTCTTCACTTCTTTCTCTATCAATGGTAACAACAGAGGCTTTATTCTTCTCAACTTTTGTTTAAATGGCTTGTGATCTTCTTTTATCGGGATGACATGATGGATTATACTAGTATCATAAACTTTCAAGTCATCATAGCTCCAAGCAAAAACATCAGGGAATTCTTTCATCAATTTTATATACCTCTCTTTTACTTTAGGGATGAGCTTCTTGGATAGTTTAATGATCATCGGGTCTTCTGGAGTACCAATGTTACAATCCTCTGTGTCCTCTTCATCTACTGTGATCTTTGGACTTTTGGCCACATCGTTGTTATCAAAAAGTTTTTCCAATGGTACCAAGCCTTTGGGGATAACGTTGTTTTTCAGCTGCACGATATCTCTGCCAGCAATTTGATTGTCAAAGTATCCTTCTTTGGTGAAAACAACTACATTTACTTCATCGTCATAACATTCATCGATGTTTAAATTCTCGAACTCATTTTCCATCCTGAGGAAGATTTCTATTTGTTTATCATCTTTGAAGACTTGCCAGTGTTTCATATTATCTGGTATCGTTGGTCTGTACTTGACTTCAACCTTGTATCTTTTTTCAAGAAAAAATGGGACTTTGAACACTGCCGCTGAAGTGGCCAGTGCATGCACAACTTGATTCTTCTCTCGTGGGATTGCTGAAAGGTTGTATTCTGAAAATTTCTCAAGAAGTTCTAATACCATATTTCTGTAAGCCCTCATCATAGGATGTCTGGCTTGGTAGATACCTTTAATTTTCTTTATGATGAGTTCAGAATATCCAAGTACAGCGATCCTTTTGGCGCCCAGCTCTTCCAAGACTTTCAATCCCAATATTAACGCCTCATATTCGACCATATTATTTGTACATTCAAAAATGAGTTTGTAAGAGTATAATTTTGCATCTCCTGTGGGGTGATTTATCCACATGGCAGCTCGATATCCTTCTCTACATGCAGTTCCATCGAAGTTCATTTTCCATATCTGATCTTCTGGGTCACCCTGTTGTTCTGAGATTTCTTCCGACTATTTCTCGGGTATACCTTTACCTTCCAGGACTATTTATATCTCTTCTACTCTCAAGCATATATCATTGAAGAAAATGGAAGACCCCAACTCAATTCTTATCGATTATATAGGATGGTTGGTAGGTTGCAATTTGTTGTTGACCATATATTTCAGTAGAACTTCCCTGTAAAATCTTTTGTCTTGACCAAATACAGGAATCATGGCATATGACATGTCCATATGGAGGGTTCCTTTCAGTTTTGCAGCCCATGATCTGGACAACAACATGCCAAATTTCGAAGGGATATCAGTGACCACTACGTCCATCACCATGTTCTTCACCAGGATTTGTGCCAAGGAAACAACCATGTCCTTTATCATGCCAAGGAATTTCACCTTCCTTGAATCAAAAGAGAATAGATCCTTGTAAGGCCTTGTGACCTCAAGGCCCAATTGGTCCATGGCCACTTTAGGCATCAAATTGTGAGATGCTCCAAAGTCCAGCATAACATTGTGTAAGGTCATGTCATGGATTTTTAAGCTTACATAGAAAGGGGGA
>JZKD02S1074550.1:35495-55701 GCA_000966675.3 Picea glauca
GAGATTTGTCCCTGTGTTTGTCCTACCTGATGCCTTGGATAGATTTCCTCACGAAAGCACCCTTTCGAGACCACTCCCTTACCTTCGAGAAGACCTTCCAGTCTGGTCTTCAAAACCTGGTGTAAATTACCTGAGGATCTGAAGGAGGATGTTATAGTTTAAGCCTTAAACTCTTGCATGAGGGAGAATGGTCCTCGTAGATCCCAACATTTCAGCATTTCGGTACCCGGAGTACCCAAGGGCAAGTCCCCTTGCACTCACAAGTCCCGAAACCCTAACTTGCGAGATCCCAAATTATTAGTGTGGGGGTAAATTAAGAGTTTTTGGAGTTTCGACACCCGGAGTATCTAGGTGCGAGTTTTCTTGTACTCATGAATCCTGAAACCTCGATTTACGAAATCCCAAAATGACAGCGTGTGGATAAGTATCGAGCAACGGACGAGATCCTGTCGGAAGATCTGAGGTCAGTCGTGATCGTTAGATTGGAGGAAGAAACGAGGGCATTAAATGCCTCAACCTCTTTCTTTTATCTTCGTGAGTAGCAAAGAAATCGAACCGTAGATCCAAAGATCCGTGAGAGTACCTGAACCGTTCATTCATAAGGGCACGTGGCGGTCGGTAAGCGTTTCAACGTTTCGGCACCCGGAGTATCTAGGTGCGATTTTTCTTGCACTCGCTAGTCCCGAAACCCCGACCCGCGAAATCCCGAAACAACAGCGTATGGATACGTATCGATTGATGGACAAGATCTTGTCGGAAGATCTGAGGTCAGTCGCGACCGTTAGTTTGGAGGAAGAAATGAGGGCGTTAATGCCTCAACCCCTCCCCTTTTATCTTCGTAAGTAGCGAAGGAATCAGAACCATAGATCCACAGGGTTCGTGGAGGTATCTGGACTATCCATTTATAGGACACGTGGCTACCGGTAATCGTTTCAACGTTTCAGTACGTGAGAAGACAAAGGGGAAGAACCTTGATCATCGCGAGTCGTGAAATCTCGATAACCGAAACCCCAAAATAGTTTAAGGAATGGATGAGATAGGATAGTTCGACATTTCGATACCCGGGACACCTAGGGGTAAAATCCCTTGCACTCGCAAGTCCCGAAATCCCGACTTGCGATATCCCGAAAGATATAGTGTGGAAAAGTTATCATATTTCAGTATTTCGGCACCTGGGGTACCTAAATGCGGGCCCCACGTGTTTGCCAGTCTCGAAACCCCCGACTCGCGAAATCCCGATGGAGGAAACCCCGAAATAGCGAAGCATGTTTAGAGGTAGTGTTTCGGAGTTCAGCTCCTGGAAGATCCCGATGTGAGACCTCTTGTCATCGCATCCCCCGAACACCCGACTTGCGAAACCCCGAAGTATGAAACTCTGAGAATGAGTATAGGGCCACTAGAATCAATGTTTCGGTGTTTCGGCACTCGGGACATCTAGAGGCAAATGTCTTGTCTTCGCATATCGCGAAATCCCACTAGGCGAAGTCCCAAAATGGATTAGCATGCGTGGTTTTGGCATTTCGTCTTTTCGGTGCCTGGGACTCCCAAAGGTCAATTTTCCTCATATTTGCTAGCCGCGAAATTTCAATGGATGAAACCCCGAAATGAACAAAGGAAATACTTGCATTGCGATTTCCCGTATCGCGAAAATCGATGAGTACCCTCCGATAAGGCCTGTGGTCATAACCGCCGATCATATGAGTGCATATAAGGGATGGTTGGGTCTATATCAGGCCTCGTAGGGATTCAGGGAACTATGTTCCTCGAAGAAAAGGAGAAAAGGTCGAAAATTTTTAAATTTCGTAGTGGGTGTGTTACATCTGACAACTCGGTCAGAAGAAAGGTACACATCTCATCTTGCTTTATGTCTGACAGCTGGGTCAGAAGCAAGGTACACATATCATCTTGCTTTACGTCTGAAAGCTAGGTCAGAAGCAACGAACAGATCTCATCTTTCTTTATGTCTGACAGCTAGGTCAGAAGCAAGGTACACATCTCATCTTGCTTTACGTTTGACAGCTAGGTCAGAAGTAAGGAACGCATCTCATCCTGCATTACGTCTAACAGCTGGGTCAGAAGCAAGGTACACATCTCATCTTTCTTTACGTTTGACAGCTAGGTCAGAAGCAAGGAACACATCTCATCTTGCTTTACGTCTGACAACTAGGTCAGAAGCAAGGAACATCACAACTACTCCCCCTTTTGAGGAAGGTCCTTTCAGACTATGCCAAGCTTATCTCGGAAGTACTCAAACTTCACACGAGATAGGGGCTTGGTCAACTCGTTAGCAACCTGTTCATTCGTGCTAATGTACTGGAGCTTTAAGGCTCCTCTCTGTACCATGTCATGGATGTAATGATAACGGATCTCTATGTGCTTCGACCTGTCGTGGAATATAAGATTATCTGTCATCTTTATGTAGCTTTTGTTGTCACATAGAATCAAGGTTTCTCTCATCTCTAAGTCAAATAGGTCGATCAACAACTTTCAAAGCCATATAGCTTTGCAGCTAGCAGAACATGCATCAATGTATTCTGCTTCTGTTGTGCTGAGAGCAATACTAGATTGCTTCCTACTCTGCCATGAGATCATAGTTGATCCCAAACTGAAATAACATCCTGAAGTGTTTTTCCTGTCAGAAACACTTCCTGCCCAATCTGCATCAGTATATCCACTCAATGTGAAATCATGGTCTCCATCATAGCTAAGACCATAATCTATTGTACCTTTAAGGTACCTCATCACATGTTTTGCGGCCACTAGGTGAACACATCTGGGTTTTACCAGAAACTGACTCAAGGTGTTCACGGCAAAACAAATGTCTGGTCTGGTGTTCGTCAGGTACATCAACGATCCAATAATCTGTTTATACAGTGTGGCATCAATCAATTCTGACGAAGTATCGACCAACATCTTTAGCTTCGCTTCCATGGGTGTATTCATGGGATTGCATTCCAACATGTCGAATCTCTTCAAGATTTCGATCGTGTACTTCCCCTGGTTAAGGAAGATCCTCTCAGGACTCTGCCATACCTCAAGACCTAAGAAATAATGCATTAGGCCAAGGTCTTTCATTTTGAATTCCGAGGCAAGTCTCTTTTTACATTCAGCGATGAGATTTTTTTCTCCAGTTAAGAATAAGTCATCCACATATAGCAGTAAGATTACTGGCTCATTATTCATAATTTTGAAGTAGATATTTGAGTCTGCTTTACTCTTGGTAAAGCCTAAGCTTGTGAAGAAACTGTCTATACGGACATACCAAGCTCTAGGAGCTTGCTTCAATCCGTATAAGGCTTTCTTCAATCTGCAGACATGAGACTTCCTGTCTTCAACCTCAAATCCTTGAGGTTGCTCTATATACACTTCCTCTTCGATGACACCATTTAAGAAAGTTGTCTTTACGTCCATCTGGTGCAGCTTCCACTTCATCTTAGCTACAAGAGCTATGATGGTTTTGATCGAAGTGTATCTGGCCATAGGAGCGAATGTCTCTTCATAGTCAATGCCTTCCTTCTGGGAAAAGCCACGAGCGACAAATCTTGATTTATACTTCTCAATACTTCCATCAACAACATGTTTTATTTTGAAGAGCCATCTATAGGATACCACATCTTTATTCTTTGGTCTAGGAACTATTTCCCATACTTCGTTCTTCATTATGGATTGGTATTCCTCTGTCATGGCATCTGGCCATTCTTTTCTCTAAATGGCTTCTTCAAAGTAGGTAGGCTCCTCTTCTAGAAGATCACACATCAAAGCCGTATAACTGGATAATGGCTTTGGCCTTTTCACCTGTCTCGTGGTTCCTTGGGGAACACCATACTTCTCTCCATCTTGAATAAGCTCTCTAGCCCAAGCTGGCTTTCTTTTATGGAGGATCATCATCTGAGGAGGTTCTTGCACTTCTACTATATCATGATCTTCTAGAAGTTCCTCATCAGGGGAAGTTATGACTTCCCTCACTGGTTCTGCAGCTCTGGGAACCTCCCTCATTGCAGTGTTGGGGATTACGGGTTCCTCTTCATATACCTCTTCAAGCTGGCATAGTTTAGATTTATTGAGCGTTGCATCTTCATCAATGGTCACATCCCTGCTGATCTCAATGTGATGCTAACCTGGTATATATATTCTAAAGGCCTTGGAGACCTCACAGTATCCCACAAATATTCCCTTCTTTCCTGAAGGGTCCAGCTTGTTTCTCTTTTCTTTAGGTATATGAATAAACACTAGACAACCAAATATTTTGAGATGGATTACCTCTGGCTTCTTTCCGATGAACATCTCTTCCGGTGTCTTGAGCCGAAGTGCACTATGGGATAATCAGTTCTGCACATAAATAGTTTCCATTGTTGCTTCTACCCATAAGCACATAGGAAGATCTTGATTATGGATCATAGTCTTCACAGCTTCCAGTATGGTTCTCTTCTTCCATTCAGCTACACCATTTTGTTGGGGATTATAGGGAGTAGTGAGTTCCCTCTTGATCCCAACATCTTTTCAGAAGTTCACAAACTCTTTTGAGGTATATTATCCTCCATTATCTGACCTGAGTATCTTGATCATTCTTTCAGAAAGGTTCTCTATCAAGGCTTTGAATTCCTTGAACTTATTGAACACTTCATCTTTAGTCTTCAAGAAATATATCCAGGTTTTACGAGAGTAATCATCAATGAATGATACGTAATATACATACCCACTAATGGAGGATGATGGCATTGGGCCACACACATATGAATGGATGAGTTCTAGGACTCCTTTTATCTTGCTATCCCTCTTCGGAAATGGGTTCTTGATATTCTTCCCTTGTGCACATCCATTGCATACGCCTTTATGGTCCCCTTTGAATTCTGGTAAACCTGTGACCACTTTGCATATGTATGGTAGTGCCTTGTAGTTGATGTGGGCTAAACTTCTGTGGCAAAGCTCACATGAGTTTTCAATGGTGTGGGTCATAGCAGCCTCTAAGTGACCCTTTAATTTATACAAGCCATTTTCTTCATTATCAATGATGATTGCTTCATTTAAGGTTTCTCCCTTAACCCACATAAGAACGTATCCATCTATAAAGGCAACTCTGAAGCCTTTCTTTTCTAAGGATGAAATGGAGAGTAGGTTCTTCTTCAATCCTGGTACATATAATACATCCTTCATTTTTAGTGAATTCCCTGAATTCAGTTTATGGTTTGATTCTCCCACTCCCTTGATGGGATATTGGTAATCATCTCCAAGTGTCACTTTCTGAAAAAAAATCTTCTCTGAGATACAAGAGAGAATATTTATTTGTCCTGTCATGTGCTTGGATGCACCACTATCAATGAGCCAAGTGTCCTCTCCAGGTGTTACAAATCCTGAGAGGGTCAAGATCAACACATGGTCTTTGATCTCCTCTCTTATCATCTTTGCGGGTGGCTCTTCATCTTCGACTACATGGGCATGGAGCCTCTTTTGTTTTCTCTTGTATTCTTCTCGTCTGGCTGGACAAAACTTCGCAATGTGTCCCCATCTTGTCACAATGATAGCATTGTACAGATGAGTAGTCTCTTTCCTTTCGTTGTCTTCTCTTTTGAAATCTCCTTGGATGATATTCCTTATGATTGAATTTATTTTATTGATGAGGCTCTTTATGAGTCTCCTTATGGAAATAAGGTTTCTTCCTTCCTCCTTTGGTGTGAGTAGCTAGGGCTTGATCATCATCCCTTGCTAGTAACGCTTCCCAATTCGTTACTCTTGTTTCTTCTTGGATGCATTCTTCCCATAGACTGTCAAACTTCAATTTCTCCTTTTCTGGCACATATCGTCTGGATGAAAGCATCCCAAGGTCTTGTGAGACCATTTAGGGCCATCATTATGAGTTTGTCTTCGTCTATGGTATCTCCAATAGCTTCTAGTTGTTCTTTGAATTTTGAGATTCTGGAGAAGTATTCCTGAATCATTTCTCCTTTATGCATCCTTGTATTCTTTAGTTGAGTTCTAAGATTCATCTTCCGGTTTATGTTCTTTCCTTCATATAGTCTGGTCAAGGCATAAAACATCTCTTTTGGAGTCTTCTTGAATGACACATAAGGAATCAGGTGGTCTTTGATTGAATCTGCAATGATTCTTTTGGCCCTTATTGTGTCATTTTGATGCTTTGCCTTTTCTGCAACATCATCAGGTTCCGATACTTCATCTTTGACGAATCTTGCTATGCCATTCTCTTCAAGAATGAGGCCAATCCTATACTTCCAAGAACATAAGTTTTCCACTCCTTCTAACTTGTCAACAAGCTTAATGCTTGCAGACATCTTTACCTGGAGCTAGGAAAATGACTGAAAATGAAAGTGCTCAAAATAAAAAACTGAACTTACCAGGAGGTGCGCTTCACTGAGGCGAGTAGCCTGGTGTGTTTGGATTTGAGAAAATCCAACTTTTTCTCCTCCAAATCTAATCTGCGGATTTCTGGACTAGTGCTTCTAGTTTTCTAGTACCTCTGGTACTCTGGTACTTCTAGTACACTGGTTTTTTGGTACTTCTGGTACTTTGTGAAACTAGGGTTTCACTTCCCGAGAGATCCAACCACTGAAAAGGTGCGCTGAGAGTGCCAAACTGATCCTTAGGGGAGGGCACACTTTTCTAGATGGTTTCGGGGCTGGAAAGCTTCACCAACAAAAAGCCCTAATTTTCATGTATGGTAACAGTGACGTTTTTTACTTGTGAAATATGCTTCCTTCAGCTTGGCTCTGATACCATGTTAATGTTTAAGCCATTATTATAGATGTTTTCATTTCATTAGATAGCAATAGCATAATCCAAGATCACTGAGAAATACACAATCACAAGAGACACAACATTTACCCTGGGAAACCCTATAGGGGAAGAAAACCCAACAAAACTTCCTTAATATAGATAACCAATACAATGCCATGAGATCTCTTATGCTAATACATAAAGTCCTCTCCCAGATATGCGCCACTCTCTCTCTCTCTCATTCTTCTCTGGTAGCAGATCTGAACTTGTCTCTTAGAATGAGCAAGTGAGTTGTGTCTAAGTGAGGCGCTAGCCTCCTTTATTTATACAAGTCTGGCACGTGTGAAGTGTCTCTTCACTGGCAGGGTCGACTTCTCAAACTAGGTGGGTAAACCCACCTTTATTATATTTTTGGGTCTCTTTAATATCTGTTGGGTCCGATTTCTTATTCTGCCTATTACAATTGTCTTTTGACCAATCCGCAAAACGGGATTTGGTCCTATTACAATAACCGACATGATCAAATCCACAATGGGGATTGATCCTATGAATAATATATTAATAATAACAAGAATACTCTTTTCAATTACATTATTTCAACAAATCAAGCCCACTTAGCTTGCTACCCCATTTGCAAAACCTTAGCAAGTATTGTGCCTTATGAACTATTCAGTTAGAGCTCCCTTCACTTTTATTATTTAAGCACAGAGGGGCTTCCACAATGCAACATATTAGATATTATTTTCGGGATTAACTGCGTAGTGTAAGTCATTAATCTATGACCCATATCCATGAGTATTAGTCGCATATGACCAATAATTATCATGATTTGAATAGTCCACTTAGCACTCATTGCATCAGGTGATGCTCACAGGGGTGAAGAAATGGGATTGAAACCAACGAAATGAATCGCATAGCATCAATCATCACTTCCGGGGCTTGCACCCGGTAACCAGGACTTCCCAGGTGGTCACCCATCCCAAGATGCCTCTGGCTCAAGCGCACTTAACTGCGGAGTTTTCCCCACAATCAAGCCCACTTAGCTTGCTACCCCATTTGCAAAACCTTAGCAAGTATTGTGCCTTATGAACTATTCAGTTAGATCTCCCTTCACTCTTATTATTTAAGCATAGAGGGGCTTCCACAATGCAACATATTAGATATTATTTTCGGGATTAATTGCGTAGTGTAAGTCATTAATCTATGACCCATATCCATGAGTATTAGTCGCCACTGACCAATAATTATCATGATTTGAATAGTCCACTTAGCACTCATTGCATCAGGTGATGCTCACATGGGTGAAGAAATGGGATTGAATCAGATTGGTATCTAAGTGTTTATGAATCAGATTGGTTCATTACATTACTATCAAAGCTAAGTTTGATCCCAACTTTTGACCACACTTTTTATCAGGTCCTATTTGACCCAGTTTTTGGCCCCACTCACATTTCCTAAGTTTCTTTGGATTTCGATCTTTTCCCGCAATTGGCTTTTGACCAATCAAGAAAATTTCATTTTTTAAAAATATTTGCCAACAAATTCAAAGAAAACTAAAAAATAAATAAAAGGAAAGAGAATCATAGTGAGAAATGGCAGTATAGACCTTGAGATGACACATTTCTGTATGAAGTAAGAAAGCATAATCAAACCAAAAATTCACTGGAAATCAATGGGACGGTAAGAATTGATGGTCATGTCAAGCATGATTGGTGACTCTAAAGATTGAGTTGTCCACTTTTTAACTCATTCTTTTTCTACCCAGTGTGAGATACACCAACAAAAAAAACACCAAGGTCTTAAAGTGAGTTAAGGCATATCAAGGAAGTCATAAGTTAGAATAGATAATAATTGAAGTTCTATTTTGTGAATTCTTTTCACTTATTATGCTCATTTATCGTTGAAAAAGTTAATCAGGGAATAAGTAAACTGTGACCTATGAATTCCACAAAGAAGTCTACTCTTTGTATTAAATGTCCTATTTTTGCAATGGAGTTCAAGTTAATGTCAACCTTTTAGAAATATTTTCCAAAATTGTTGAAGAGCATTTATTGTAAAGGAATATCAAGGTAACATGTAAACACAAAATAAATCACAAATAAAAAAATTAGAGGTTAAACGAACAACTCAACAATAAAATAAAAAAGTAAGATTATGTTGTGGACCTATTGAAAGAAATGTTTCCCCCTCATCAAAATCAATGGGACTATTCAAGGAAAAGATATCAACATTGGTATTCATCTGAATGACAAGGATAATTGCATTAGCATACAATTTGTTAATCGATTATCAATTCCAAAGTGTAGTATATTCAAACAAAGTGATATTTTTAACCCAAATGAACATGGAATAAGCAATCCCCAACTAAGAAAGAATTATTATATTTTCATATCCCAATTCAATATGACAGTGAGGTATCTAACAAATGTTGATATAAATATAGGTTGTAACTAGATAGAAACATTGAAGACCTTCATCTTAAATGTGAAGATTTTTTACATTCTCCTATAAGAAGAAGAAGATAGTGTTGCAGACTTTACAATGAAGTCATGCTTATAAGCTCCTTCATTTGAAGGCCTAAAGGATGTATCAGATGTGATCCTTCAAAATAGCTAGAAGTTGATACAAAAGCTATGGGATCACCAAAACAAAATGACGATGTTGTTGTTGATAAACATGAAGAATTTTTTCATCTCAAGAACCACAATCAAAATTTTATTGCTCAAATCAAGATGCTAAAAAATGAAAAGAAGTTGCGATAGAAAAAAATAGAACAACTTACTAGTGAGGAATCTTTGATTAATAAAAAAACAATGATCTGTCATGTTGATTTAGATAAATTATTGGACATAAAAGTCCAAGCCATGAAGAAAGAAACTATTACAGATCCAATCAACATCACTAATCAAAAATATGTAAATACAATAGAAGTAAGGATATCTTCAAATGTTGAAACACAAACAATGGAAAATCCAAGTGTCTTTACTAATAAAAAATCAATTATCAATAGAGTGACACAAGTGTATGAAGAAGATTTAATACCAAAAGCAAATTATGAAAACACTTCAAGTATGGTAAAGGAAAAATCATGTTACAAGGACACCTTATCAATGCCCTGATCACAAGAGTTAATATTGTAACAACTCAGTGTATCAACAATGCTCGAAATAAAGATAATATTCAAACTACATTTTAAAGAATATTAAATCCAATGCAAATGGGTCTCAAAATAGAAGTCATCTTGGTAATCGTAATACAAAAAGTTCATCTTGTGAGCCCTATAAATGCCTAGATCCACAGAGGATTGAATTAGGGTGGTTAGACCCTTTCACAATTCAACATTTTTTCTCAAATTGTCGAAGGTCGTATTGTCATGTCTTCAACCTCAAGAATGAAGAATTATGACAAGGCATTGAAAGCCAAAATAAAGATGTAGCATTTTCTGTAAAGTTCTGTGAGGAAAAAACATCCTTGAAGGAAGAGGCGATGTAATGGTCATAACATATATAAATAAATATGAAATAATAATAACAATTAGAAAAATTAAGGAATATGACCTAACTAAGGGGCATGACCATTCACCTTCGTGACTAGTCAATGCATATAAGTATTGTCACAAGGCGTTGTATCTATGTTGTCATATTTCATTCATTATTATATTTATATTAATTGTCTTATGTGGATTTCAACTCATTGTCTTTCTTATGTTGGATATTTAGTTAATGAACTATTGTTCATTACATTGGTATTAGATCTTTTATGAACCAAATTTGGTTCATTGCGATTTTTTTATGTTAATAGGAAAAATCTGATCCTTTGCAATCTTGTCATTAATCAACATGCCCTTTTAAATTTACTCTTCTCTAACAGTCTATCCAACAAGGTGGCCCTTGCCAAATGCCACAAGGTGTGAGGGGGTCTCATAATGTTCAACCCTCAATGTGAAATGCCAATTGTTGAGCCAATGAACATTTGAACGTTGGTGATTGTTTGTGAAAATCGTAGCAACCATGGCTCTCAAATATCCTCATAAGTTTGTCCCTGCAATCTAACCACAAGGTACTAACATTTCTAGGAATGAAATTACTATTGAAATTAGCCTTAATGAATATTCTAGACAAAAATTGGAAAGAAAAAAAAATTCAAAATGTGGCACTTGAGTTACTTGCCCAAACTTGAAATTGTTGGGATTATGAGGCTAAAGCAAACTATCAAAATTTGGATCTTGCATTTCCCTCTATTCTAGTAAAAAATTATCATATCACACCTTTATGTATCTCTCAATCTTGACTTTCCAATGCAAGAAACCACATCTATGTAGGGAAAGTTGTATCAATTGAAGATAAGGTACTGGAATTGGCAGTATTTTAGGTCATTCCAAAAGGAAACTTGCAAGAGCCATAAATAACTTGATACCAATCAAAATAACTGGTATGGCCACCTTGTAGAAGGTCTTAAGAGTCTTTCAAGGGTGCAAGAAGAACCATTAATGGGCACCCTACTACAAAGTTATGCACACTACAATGAAAACACTTGAAAATCCCATGCAAGGGATTGAAACCTTCACTCAAATACCACTTATAATGTCTGTAAAGTTCAAATAGACGTCATTGTTGCAAATTGCTAGTGTGATTTTGAAAACAATAATGAAATGAAATCGATAATGAAAATGAAAACACACATAGACAAAAAGAATTGGGGGCAACTACACACCCAAGTGGATTGCATTTGCAAATCTAAGAATCCAAAAAAACTTATCCAAGAGAACTGTGTTAAAATATAAAGATGAATTCCATTGATAAAGGATAGATAGAATGAGTACAAAAGAAGGGGAAGCCCCTCTTTGTGCAAAGAAAGTGAAGAGCAACTTGTGGCCCAAGCTACCCTTAAGGGATAATGAAGCCTTATTAATACTATGATCATTGTTATTTAACATAAGTGATATTATCCCCCGGATGGGGTGACAGGGAGGATGGGATCCAAAGTAATGGGACATCAGGCTACATGGACAAGCAGTTGGAAGACACCTCCCAACGCTCCAGCAGGAATGAACCCAGCAAAATGAACGAGCAGCCAGACTCACACCTGCCACATCCGAGTCTTCACGCTAGCGCAGAAGCCCATGCGGATAGCTCCCAGTTGGACCAACATCATCGGGAGGCTCCCTTCCCATGCTCAAACATGAATGCATATCGCCACACGGACGGGCAGCTCGGCTCTCAAATGCCACGTCCAAAAATCCATGACCTCGATCAGAGTCATGCCAGTGCTACCTCGGCCCAGGCCACCTCTGCATTCAATGATTGTTAATGCTATCACCCCTGCCCCGATCCCCCGGCCTATGATACCTCACTGGCCAGGCTATAGGAGAAGAAAACGGGCATACAACGACAATTTGGAAAAGGAAATGCAGTACATGTGGTAATAGTGCTTATAAGCAAAAAGGAAACGAAATAGAATCAAGAAATGGATCTTGAATATTTTTCATTCAACACTTATGAAACCTCCATTATACAAGAAGGTAGTTATAATAAGCATGCATTCAAAAAGAAGTATAGAATACTTGGATTTGTTGATTGGTATAAGCTTTGGTAAAATCAAAGGGATATACACAAGTTGAAGGTGTGGCTTATTGAAAACAATTTGTAAGTCATGCAAATTATTTTAATCATATTGTTGTTGGCAATTGCAATTGTGTTACATATAGATGACCACTTGCTTGATGTGAAGGAAACCTTTCTAAACTGCTAGTTTGAGGGGAAAATCTACATGGAACATCTAGAAGGTTATGTACAAGAGTGGCAAGAAGTGTTCAATGTGCAGATTGTAGAAGGTGGTGCCATATGAGTTGAAGTAGTTCTTCACAAGGCATTATCAACACAAAAGATGGATACTTGATCAACAAATGTTTCAAGCATTGTAAATGTTGGATCATGCTTATAATCTTATCACTTAGAAGTAGTTCTTCACAAGGCATTATCAACACAAAAGATGGATACTTGATCAAAGAATGTTTCAAGCGTTGTAAATGTTGGATCATGCTTATAATCTTATCACTTAGTGTAGATGATACAATTGCAATAAGAAATTATATGAAGTTGCTTAAATGTTCAATTCAAAGTTAGAAACAAAGACATTTGAGATGACACATCGTGGAGAGATCTGTTCTTATTTATCCATCAAGTTTACATGAACAAACACTCTCCATGAGATTCATTTGAGTCATGGGAGGTGTATTGAAAACATTCTTTTGAGATTTAGGATGAACGAATAAAAGCACATAGCAATGCCAGTTAAAGTTGAACACAATTTGTCAAGGGACATGAGTGTAAAAATGTAATGCATTGAGAAAGTCATGAAAAGGATTCCTTATCAAAGCATAGTTTGGAAGCATTATGTATATAATGGTGTGCATAGACATTGATATTGCATAAAATGTCAACCCCACAAGTAAATTCTCAAGCAAACCTTGGTCAATGGGTGTTGTGCACTCCCAAGGCAGGGGGTGGACAACCACCCAGTGTGAGAAATCCAATGGTTATGTCTTAGTAGTAATGAAGAGATGTGAAAAAACCTAATTATTGAATTTAAAATGAGCATGCAGGTAAACAACAAAGATAGAACAATAACCTTCACACAAGCATTCAAAAAGAAATAGAACCCAAAGATGTGCTCAAATGTGTACATTTTGCATTAATACCTTGCAACATACAAGATTTGATCATCATTATAGGATGGAGGCATCATGTGCATCCAAGTATGGAGAAGAGTATGAGGCGAGTCACATGATCATAGTAAAACTTGCATATGCTAATAGAGAAATGGAGTTCAATGCATATATTTACACAAATAGATTTACAAATTTTGATGCCCTAATTCAATTGTGAATGAGAATCCAAATGGTATCCTTGGGCACTAAGAATCCCCTAGATCAACTACTATGATTATATGTCATTTTTTGATGTTCCAAAGTATATATAGTTTTGTCACTAACTGATACGAAGAACATCAAATAAGGAAAAATCATTTTGTGGACATGATGTTCTATTTGTAATTGTGAACATAATCTAATAGTTAGAAGCTCACTTAATAACAAATAAGTGGCTAAACATCGCTAAGAAAAAACTACTAATGAGATTTGTTATGACCCTAACATATATATAAGCACCAAGGGGAAATAGGTTTTGAAAGAAATCCATTGTAGTATGGTCTCATGCTCCAAGAGCACCGTTGTAGTGTGCCAAGATTATATACATTTTTCACTGTAATAAGCATATGTAATTTTCCTTGTAGAATGGCCTCATCCTACAAGAACATTGCTATAGTGTGTCAAGATTGTATAATTTTTTTCCTCTATAGCAAGCATGTTTAATTTCCCTTGTAATTTTTAATACCCTATTATTCTATAAATGGAAAGAGTGATTATATTTTAGTTAAATTGAAGTTACACTTCAATAAAACAAGAGATGTTGGAAACCCCATATCTATTTAACTAGAATAAGTGGGTGGAAAAAAAATGAGATCGACACCTTTCCACTAATATTTGACACCTCAATTTTTTTATACCTCTAGGTGCTTAGACAGTCTAGGTTAAAATGGATCTATTCTAGTTTAGTGATAGACCCTTCTATGTTTTAACTTCAAACCTATGGCACAAGGATAACTGTCATAAAATAGCATTACCAATATATAATAGTATACAAGATATTCACTTAATAGTAGTAATGATGTCAACACTATTTTCACATACCAATGATTTCAAGGCTTTCTAACAAAATTGGTTCTTTAGATATTTTATCAATGTCTGCTTCTCCATTGTCCATTATAGTTATATTGGAGTTCTTTACATTTGTTATATATACACAACAACACAAATGATATGTAATGTACACCTATGCATACAACATTAGAATCTCAATTGTTTTTAATTATGAATCTAAAACGAAATACTGTTTTTTTTTTATCTCATTATAAACCCTCAATACAATTTATGATTTATACAATGTTCAAAATCTTATCATATCAAATATTACATTGCTTCATGTTGAAGGGTTTGAAATCCCTTTGACTCAACAACAGGAACCAAACCCACTTGAGAGGCCCAATTAGACTCGTAAGTGTTTATTGAGTGGTATGGTTCTCTAGATCTATTATCTAGCTGGATTTATTGATGGGCTTTAATCATGACCGATAGGTATGTCTTTCTGTGAAAAATTTCCTCAGGTTATGCAGTTCTTTTTTAATTCTTTTCTAACATTTGTTGCAATAAAAGGTGGGGTTTAAACTAATGACAGAGGGAAGTTATGGTATATTGGAGAAACCTGGGTTTTGGGATAACCTTTATTCCTTAGCACACAGACAATGCGGATCAAACCTACTTCAAGCTAGCAATAATTGTTGGAGTTACTTCACACACACCTAGGATTTCTTTTTCCTAAGGTTTTTATTTGTTTATTAGTCATAATTAGTCATTATCCAGTCTCCTATATTTTAGGAGAGAATATTCCACCTGGAGAATATTATCTTTCAGTTCACACTTTAGTTTGACTAGTTGAGTTGAGTTAAGATGCTGCATTGGGATCATCACCATGCTAATTCAACCTTGCCTTGGTATCATCACCAGAGTGGCGCATTATCCTTGATTCCTTGAGTTAACTCCTTAGTACTTTTTGTTTAGCTAGTTAACTGAAGACTAGTTGACTAGTTAACTCAACTAGGTGGCAGTTCACTCCCGTAACTGCCTGAGAGACTAGAATAGGTGGCAGTTCACTCCCGTAACTGTTGGTGTGTGTCCAGATCACTCTAGACCACCACTATGGTGACTTGGCTCACCTAAATTCGAACTCATTGAGTTATACAAAGTATATCATGTGTAAATTATTCATTATTCACAACGGTTAATGAGAATTCTTCCATTTTTTCTCTCCTTCTTCTTCTTTCTCCAATTCTCTCTATAAATGTGTGTATTATTGTTTATCTAGATCTATTTTGTGCAGGTTCAATACATTTACATGGTATCAGAGCCAATGGACTGCTAAGCAAAAGCTACACCAAAATTTTTTGCAGGTACAAAAGATTGAAGACAACGGAAAAATGGAATTCCAAAAAGAATTCATTCTTACATCTTACAACTATTTTGCATGGAAGGAGAAAATAGCCATACATCTCTGATCTAGAGGGTTGTATATGTTAACCATGAATACAGATACAGAACCAACATCAGCCATAGAAAAATCCAAGTACTTAAATCGCATGGATGAGGCACTCAGAACAATTTGCAGTCTTATCTCTCCCGATTTCCTTTTTCACATATCTTCTTGTAAGACTCCCAATGAAACCTGGAAAATCTTGGAAGGGCTCTTTGGAAAATAGGATGAGATGAGGGGACACATGCTGGAGGTGGAGCTTCTCACATTGGATCCAAAAAGATTCGATAATATCCAAGATTTCTTTACAAAATTCAAGGATTTACTGTCGCAACTCAAAGCTTGCGGGGTTGATAAATCGGCGGAGGAGAAACAAATGGTTCTCACCATTCTCTCCAAGCTTGGTCCTGAATTTTATGTATTCGTATCTACATTCCATACTGTCAGATTCGCCTCTAGAGCCACCTGGAAGATGCCTTCTCTTGAGGACTTTATCAAATCCTTGACACAAGAGCGAACCAAGCTCATGAACATGGGCGCAATCAAAGGCCCAAGGGTGCATGCACTCACTGTGCATGATGGAAGCCACAAATATCAGAAATCTAAAGATAAAGATAAGTGGAAATATCATGCACATACAAAGAAGGAAGAGTACACAAAACCCTTCACCGATGCCTCCGGATCCAAAGGAGGAAAGGGAAGAAAAGGAGAGAAATGCACATACTATCACAAAGGATTCCATTCAGAATCCACATGCATGCAAAAAAAAATAGATCTGATGTCTCAGATACTTCAACAAAACAACCTTGGATATCGCATCCCCGAGGGTGCAAAGAAGAAGAATCTAGGAGATCTGAATTCCAAGAAAGGCAATTCTAGCCATGCCTTGATTGCCATCAACTCCTCTAGCGATGCTTGGATCGTAGATTCAGGAGAATCACATCACATGGCTGCCTCAGAAATATTATATTATTCTTTGTATGCATGCAAAGGTCCTCCTATTATGATGGGGGACAACACTTCTATCGAAGTCACCGACAAAGGAAGGATTGAACTCACCAACGAAAGTTTCGAGAATGTGATGCATGTTCCCAAGATTTCTGTCAACCTTCTCTCCGTGTATCAGATGACGAATTCTGGCACCGGAAAGAAATTCATCTTCACACCAAATGCCATGGACATCTACGACATGCAAACCAACTCCAGGTTTGTTACCAGTGAGGTAAATCATCAGTCTGGATTGTATACATTTTCTGAATTCATTGAACCTGATTCTGCTTTACTGCTTACTCATGATGATGAAAGTAGTAGGATATGGCATGAAAGGTTTGGACGTTTGAATTTTATATACATGCAACATCTTAGCAAGCACAGATTAGTTGATGGTCTACCAGACATCCATTTCTCCAAGGGAGTATGTGAGGGATGTGTTCTCGGGAAACACCCTCAAGAGAAATTTGACAAAGGAAAGTCTCAACAAGCTTCCGCACCTTTAGATCTGATCCATAGTGACCTTATGGGTCCTTTTCCGCATCCATTCATCAACAAAACGAGGTTTGTTCTCATTTTTGTTGATGATTTCTCACGTTTTACATGGATCTACTTTCTCAGGAAAAAATCCGAGGTCTTTCAACACCTCAAAGATTTCAAAGATTTGGGTGAGACACAGTCCAGAAAGAAGATCAAAGTCCTCTAAACTGATAATGGGGGAGAGTATGTGAATCATGAGATCCACAATCTTTTCCATGAGGCAGGGATTCAGTTACATCATACAGTTCCCCACACTCTGCAGCAAAACGGAGTTGTTGAGCGGAAAAACCGATCTCTAAAGGAGATGGCATCTTGCATGTTGCATGCAAAGTCACTACCACAGAGACTATGGGCCGAAGCACTTAACTGTGCAACATACATCCAAAACATATCTCCCCATAGATCTATCAAGGATAAGACCCCCTACGAGACTTAGAGCGGCCTCAAACCGGAAGTGACCCACTTTCGTATTTTTGGTTCATGTGCATGAGCCAGGAATCCCTCTGAAAAGAGGAAGGCACTTGATCCATAGAGCACTGAGTGCATTTTTGTTGGATACCCTGACAGTGTGAAGGGATATCAACTTATTGATCTTTCCTAAGACTGGCTCATCATTGAGCATAGTGTCCAATTCGAGGAAAGTGTCTCACATGTACCTCAACAGCCGCATGCAGACACCTTTACTCTTCCACCTGTCCGAGATGATGAGCATGCACATGTCGACTCTTCTTCAGACGAGAGTTATGATTCAAAGGACTCAGAGGATTCAGATTCAGATTCAGAGTCAGTACAGTCAGATGCAGAGTTAGAGAATCCAGATGTAGTTGTAGAGCCAGAGCAGAGGCCCAAGTGGGCACAGACTACTCTTCAGGATGCAGGGGATCTCGTAGGTGATCCAACCGATACTAGGAGGACTCGATCTGATTTCGAGGAGCCTCCTATTGCACTCACTGCCATTGAACCATTGCCTTCTAGGCATCTTTTCTTGGTTCATTCTTCAGATTCACAGTCTTATGGTTTGGCTATTGGAAATCCCTTTTGGGAATTCGCCATGCAGTAGGAGTACAACTCCCTCCTCGAGAACTAGACTTGGGATCTAGTTCCCCTTCCTTCTGGGAGGAAACTTTTCAGATGCAGATGGGTCTACAGGACCAAGAGCACAGCGGATGGATAGATCAGCAGATACAAAGCTAGGCTTGTCGCCAAAGGCTTTCAACAGGTTCATGGTATTGAATATGATGAGACCTTCGCTCCAATAGAGAAGATGGATTCCATTCGATTGGCCCTTGCCATTGCAGCAACAAAGGTATGGGAAGTCCATCAGATGGATGTGAAGAATGCATTTCTTCATGGTGATCTCTCTGAGGAGATCTACATGGAGCAGCCCCAGGGATTTATGCAGGACTCATCTTTGTTCTGTCGACTGAAGAAGTCACTTTATGGCCTCAAACAGGCTCCCAGGGCATGGTATGCCAAGATGGACTCCTACCTATTGTCACAGATCTTTGTATGTTGTAAATAAGACCTGAATGTATACATGCTCAGGATGGTTGATTCACTTCTACTTTTAGTTCTGTATGTCGATGATTTGTTGATAATTGGGTGCTCGACTTCAGCGATTGTTGTAGTCAAGAGGATTCTACATGACAAGTTTTTGATGATGGACATGGGTCTGTTACACTTTTTCCTTGGACTTGAGATCAGTCAGGATGCATCAGGCATCAAACTTTCTCAAGCCAAGTATGCATGAGATATCCTTGAGAGATTTCACATGACAGACTGCAAGTCTGCTCTGACTCCTTTCCTATCAGGAGTCAAACTTGAGGATAGCAGGGAGACTCCACTGGTTGACAGCACACTGTATAGACAACTAGTGGGGAGCTTGTTGTATCTCACACACTCCAAACTATACCTCTCATATGCAGTTGGCGCAGTTTCCAGGTTCATGCAGGAGACGCATGAGCTACATTGGAAATTTGCAAAGTGTATCCTTCGATATGTACAGGGCACCATCACCTTTGGGATTCATTATGCAACAGACTCTACATTAGATCTCATTGGTTTTACTGATTCCGACTGGGCTGACGATAGCATTGATCGCAAGTCCACATCTGGTTACTCACTCAGTCTTGGTTTCAGGCCTATCTGTTGGTTGAGCAAGAAGCAAGCTGCCATTGCTCTATCTTCAGCCGAGGCAGAGTACATAGGGGTAGTTAACATAACCATTCAGGCTATGTGGCTACAACATTTTCTCACTGAGTTGGGCATTCAGTTTCATCGGCCGATCGTCATCTGGTGTGACAACCAGAGCACTCTGAAGTTCTGCAGAGATCTAGTTCAGAGGCAGCGAACGAAGCACATCGAGATCCACATGCACTATATCCGGGATTTAGTACACGAGGGGATCATCGACTTACATTTCTGTCCTTCAGCAAAACAGACGATAGACATTTTCACCAAGACCTTCACTGAGCAGAAATTTCATTCTCTGCGAGGTCGTCTTGGAGTGAAGGACACAGTTTCCTAGAAACTGTAGTTCTTCTTCTTACATACATTGTACCTTGAGGGGGGGGGTTTCCCATGAGGTTTTCCCTCTTTCCTGACTTTATTTTCAGTGTATCTTTTGTACTTGGGTAACTAACATGGCCTCGTTGCTGGGACCCAATCTTTATTTTCACCATAGGGGTGTTGAAGTTACTTCACACACACCTAGGATTTATTTTTCCTAAGGTTTTTATTTGTTTATTAGTCATAATTAGTCATTATCTAGTCTCCTATATTTTAGGAGAGAATATTCCACC
>JZKD02S1074550.1:64250-90863 GCA_000966675.3 Picea glauca
TTGGAAAAGATACACACTAGCCAAAATCCTGCAGACATGTTAACAAAGGGAGTAACCAGAGAGAAACTAAGTTCCTCCTCAGTTTCAGTTGGTCTTCAAGAATGAAGATGAAGATGAGAAATTTGTCAAGTCCAAGAAGGTTCAGAGTCCAGCATATACATTAGCGGTGGAGTTGTTGAGGTCAGTCTCCAAGTGGGAGATTGTTGGTTGTGGAGCCTGAATCTTCCTGATTCAGAGGTCTTTTACTTTTAGCCATGTTTATACCCCATGAAGTATTTACACCCCAAAAGTATGTACACTCTTCCACGTGGGGGAGTGCAGAGGGGTGATACCCCCTCTACAAGCTCCCGGGGGGGGTGTTATCCCCCTGGCTGGGGGGTCTGGGAGCAAGCGGGCCCCCAGTGGGGGTTCGGGGGTGAAGCCCCCAAAGGAAAAATTGCCTTGTAAATGTATATTGTAATTTCATTGTAAATCTGGACCGTTCATTATAAGGTTACAGATATAATGATAGAGATTGTGCTAGGGTTTTTTTCCCTAGAAGGAAACCCTCTTTTATGAGGGAAACAAATTGCGGCTATGGTTGAGGGTGAGTATTGTATTCTGAGAGAGGAGACTGTGAGAGAAAGAAGAGGAAGCTACAATGGGTTTTTTTGTAGGTTGTATCCCTTCATTTGTTGGATAATAATAAAGGAAGGACCTGGCAATTTCTCTGGTGGACGTAGCCCACACTGGGTGAACCACGTAAATCTGTGTCTCTCTTGTATTATGTATCTTCTGTGTTTTGTTTCCGCATTTGTTTTATTTTATTGCTCCGCGATCCTGTTTTTCTAACATGTTTCTGCAACACTGCAACTGTCTTTTCGACACCAAAGTGTCCTTCCACCCGACTGTAGTGAGATTCCCAAATTAGCTTCGCACACTCACTTGATGGAACAGAGAGATGGCCCAGACGATACAACAACCCATGTTGAAGATGTAAATTAGCGACCATTGAGTTGGCACCCAACATTTGGTAGGTGGTGGAGAAGTCAAGGTATGTCTCGTAGAGGTGGGGCCATCCGGAGGTCTCGTGGTCGCAAGAGTCTAGCACCGTGGTGAGTGTCACGACTGGAGGTCGGCTGAGGAAATCAACAACTCGGTTGGTACTTCATGTTTTATACTTGATGTTGAGGTGGAATTGTTGTAATTATGTGGACCACTTCTGATGATGGTCATTCTGCAATTTTCCTTGGGTCTGGATGAACCGTAGTGGCTTGTGATCAGTGTGGATGACAATCTCCTTCCCAAGAATATAATGTCTCCATTGGCGGAAAGCTTGCACAATGGAGTATATTTATTTGTCATAAGTAGGGTAATTATGGAAAACATTTGATAGTGTCTCACTATGATATGCCACGGGGTGGCCCTGTTGAGTGAGAACAACGCCCACAACATAGTTTGAAGCATCTATCTCGATCTCAAAGGGATGTTGCAGGTCCAGTAATGAAATTACTAGGGATGAGCACAAACACTTATTCAAGTCACCGAAGGATTGTTGTTTGGATAGGCCCCACACAAATTTTGCCTTACTGCCACACCTAGTTACTTGGTTGAGGGCCCATGCGATATGAGAGAATCCCAACACGAACCTGCGATAGAAATTGGCGAGGCCCAAGAAGATTTGAAGTTCGGTGAGTGTGGTTGGGGCTAGTCACTCATGGATGACCTGGATCTTGGTTGGATCCACATGCACACCATGTCGAACAACGATGTAGCCTAAGTAATGGACCCTGTCCATGCCAAAGGAGCATTTTTCCAAGTTTTCATATATTTTGTGTTGTTGCAGGGTGTGCAGAACCTGTTGAATACGATGCAAGTGTTCCACCCAAGTCTTGTTGTAGATGAGGATGTCATCCAGATACACCACTACAAAATTACTGGTGAAAGGTCATAGGATATCATCCATCATCCTCATAAAATTTGTTGGAGCATTTGTCAAACCAAAGGGCATGACCAACCATTCAAAAAGACCTTTTGACTTGAAGGAGGTCTTCCATACATATTTCTATTCTATTGGGACCTGGTGGTAGCCAGACTTCAGATCAATCTTACTAAAGTATTTGGCCCCCGTGAGATGATCAAGGAGGTCGTCAATTCGAGGAATCGGGTACTGGTTTCATACTGTAATTTTACTCAAGGCCCGGTAATCAATGCAGAGTCCCCAGGTCCCGTCTTTCTTTTGCACCAACACGATTGGGCTCCCACAAGGTAATGAGTTGGGACATATGTGCCCCTTGTGGAGCAATTCTTGGATCTGCCTCTTGATCTCCCCGTTTTCTAACAGAGAGCAGCAGTAGAATGGCCCATTGGGTAGTGGTGCGCTTGGGGTCAGATTGATGGGATGCTTGACCTGACAGTGCAGAGGTACCCTGGTAGGAGAGGAGAAGATATCTAAGTATTCTTCCACGACCTTATTCACTTGCTTTTGTTGTGTGGAGATATCGGTCATGGAGGCCCTGGATGTGGCTGTGATATTTTGCTCACTCTGAGAGCAAATCACGAATAAGAAAAATTTCTCAGTCTGAGAGATGACCTTACTGCATTGCTTGGTAGATATCAAGGAAATAGCACTATGAGGGACTGCCTCAGGTATCCTGTACATTTTCCTATTCAAAGTAATAATAACACTAAAG
The DNA here is from genome assembly GCA_000966675.3 of Picea glauca. Lineage (NCBI taxonomy): Eukaryota > Viridiplantae > Streptophyta > Pinopsida > Pinales > Pinaceae > Picea > Picea glauca. The sequence goes on from JZKD02S1074550.1 coordinate 66,923, forward strand.
GCCTAGAATCATATACAACATGATGTTTCCATAAATAAGGTTGGCCCAAAAGAACATTACAAACTTCGAGAGGAGAAACATCACACAATACCTCATCTTTGAAGGGCTTGATACCGTATGACAGTCGACACTGTTGGCTAATGCAGAGATCACTTCCTTGGCGGATCCATCCAATGGTGTAGGTTTGTGGTTGCGGTGTTGTTAACAGGGACAGCCGCTTGATGACCTCTGTTGATATGAGGTTCTTATGGATACCGCTATCAATGATGAAGTGCAGCAGGGTGCCTTTTACCCACATATGTGAATGGAAGAGGCGCTCGCCTTCTTCTGGCTCATCTGGTTCACCAGGCTAGAGCTTGGTGGTAGCAACGGTGGCACTAGGTTCTATGTCAATGATTCATCTTCCCCTTTCTGGTTCTGACTCAGAGTCAGAACCCACATCTAATTCAAAGGCTTCCACTTCGGCCACCAGTATTTGAGCGATAGTCATTAGTTTTATGCCAAGGGATCTTATGGAAGTCGCACCACTTCCCAGTATATTTCTTTGTCTTTATAGTGTCCTTCTTTGCTTATGGTTTGGACTGGTTGTCCTGATATTGTCCATATTTTTTATGTCCTTTGTTCTGTGGGTTGGGGCCACCCCTTTCTGGATTTTGCTGTGAGGGGTTCCCAGGCCCAAATTGTCGCGTCTTTTGTTTGAGCTTCTGCTCGATTTTGATGGCATATCGGTAGGTTGCACCCAAGGACGAAATGTCCAGAAATTCCATTTTGGTCTAGATGTATCTATGCAGAGCACCACGATACTTGAGCACCAGATGTCATTGTGAATCTTTGATACCCAACTTCGTGTGAAAGGTATGGAAGATATTTGTGAACTCTGGCACTGCTTGGTCTCCTTCTTTCCGCAGTGTGGTCCATTTGGTATACAAGTCGTCATAAATTCCGACAGGGTAGTATTGTTCCTTAATAACATCCTTGAAGGATTCCTAGGTGGTCATGATTGTAAATAATTAGGGTTCCTTTGTTTCCTTTTGCTCACAAAAATTTTCCCACCAATCTTTGACACGAGGAACGACTTGAGGAGTGAAAAAGTAATATTTTCTCTATTCAAAAAGTTATGGACATAAAAATACCCTTCTAGTAGATTCAACCACTTGTCTACAGCATCTACTTCTATCTCACCTTCAAATATAGGAATATCGAATTTGATCTGTACCTTGAAGGGGGTGGCGCCTCCGCTCGAGGAAGATGTGTCGCATGTTGGTAGCCGCCGAAGGATTTTCGCGAAACTATCCATCATCTTGTTCCTTTGTTGCGTGAGGGATTCCTCAAGAAACATTTTGAAAGGATATCCTGTCCCATCATCTTTCTTTTCTCCTACCATGAGAGGTCAATTGGGTGTGCTAGATATTTTATCCTCAAGAGAAACAAGGTCGAGACCCAATTCTTTGTATCCTGACCTCATTGGGGACATGCATTAAGACGTAAAGGAGAAGACCGCTATGATACCATTGATCCGGATTTTATGAGAAGAATGAAATGAATACAGATTATTAAAATATGCTTAACACAGAATAACAGACATACAATAAAACAAGTTTTCTGTTCAATAATGAAATAAGCTAAAACTGTAAAATGCAGCGAAAAACAAGCTTGTTGGAATGGTGGCGGCTTATCTCTAAGAAGAGATGTGACAGTTGCACTCATTCACAAGAAGATGATTACAATGAGGATCTGAAGGAACTTTTACAATAAACAGGAATTTAAAAACCCTAGACATCCAAAAACCTAACCCTAGGAGATGAAGCGCCAAAATTCATGTGGGCCCTGTTTGGGTAAGATAGTACATCAAATTCCCAGGGTCATAACTTTTGCATACGATCTCCGTTTTAGGCGCACGATAGCCCGTTAGAAAGGTATCATTGAGGAGATTAGTTTTGGGGGATCAAATAGAGCCTTTGGCTATCATTGAGAATTTTGATCCCAGAAAACCTTCATTTAGGCCCTCAAAATGGCCCCAGATGTTAAAAACTACTAAAAATAGTAAATTGCCAAAATTGCCAGAAAATTGTTTTGAGCGAGCTGGAAAAGGTGGGTGGCCACCAATATCCACCTAGATAATAACCATTCAAATCATGAAAATAATTTACAGATTTTATTTACTTCACCAAGAATAATCAAGCATAAAACACCTAGTTGCATAAATTTCCACCAAAAAGCATCTAAAGCATGATCTCCAAGAGGTGTGCACTAATAACTTTAGCCAATAATGCCACTAGGGAGAAAATTTTAGACGTGTCCTCTTGTGAGAGGAAGAGTTATTTTGTCCCAAAATGAATTGAGGCTAGCCATATTTATAAGGGAAATCCTAGCCTCTTTAATCCAAAAGTTGTGTTTTTTCAAGTAATGAGCCTACTTTTTAATTTTCCCATTCAAATTAGAATAAATTCATTTTTTACAAAATTACCCTTAAAAGGGCGATGTCATGCCCTTATAGGGTGAAATTAGGAATCTAATGTGGAACGTGGAGCAAGAGAAGTGTAGTTCTTGGCCTCTAAAGGCCCTAGATCATGCCCACACATGCCAAAATACCATGTCAAGACCTCCTCCATTGAAACCCTAATCTCCTTTATGACGTGAGGAGTTGGGTAAGTGATGTCCAAACCTTCAATGGCTAGCATCCAAGTGGAGAGGGATGGGAGATGGTCTCCTAGCCATTCCAGAGTGCCTCCCAAGACAATGACCTCCTCCTCTAATGTGCAAATGGGGGTCACAAGCTAGCGCCAGGCGTGGGGTCTCTGTATTCATCCTTGGGCTCCAAATCCCCATGAATGTTCAAACAAATCATCTCATCATGAATACTTGTCCACCGATTAAGGTCCTAAAAATACAAATAGGTAAACCCTCCAAGGGTCCATAAGTCACAAGAATCACGCCAAGTAAGCCACATCTAATAGTAGAACCACCAAAACTTGTGCATCAAACCCCCTTTTCAAACTAAACAAATACTCAAAGACCTTATACAACTAGTCAAATTTAGGTGTAGGAGGGGTGTCAAGGCATCCTATTGGGTTAATTAATCCCCAAGTTAAAGGTGTTTCCCAAGGAAAACTCATCTAACCCATGTATGAGTATGAAGTGGAGTGGTGTAAAACTTCTAGGCATCACGTTCATGACATACAAGGGTTCGTATTGTCTCATTTATGGGTGCCTTTGTAGAGGGTGTGATGCACCTTCATTTTCAATGCAACCTTTTTCCAAGCCCATTTATTTCCATTAATTAATTAAAGTCCAAAACAATTGGGTACTATAAGACATGGAAAGAAATGAGTATTGCAACGTCACTTGAAGCTAGAGGTACATAGAGTTCCATATGCATGGAAAAAAAAGGGACACCACATACGTGTACACACCTCAAAAAGTGGGATATCTATATAATGTGAGTTTACTTTTGCAGGGATTTCAATTCTTTCAGGAGAAACGTTTTATTTTTCTCAAGACCTCTTGGGTGAGCATCTAGAAGGTTATGATTTGGATTTTATATTTTTCCGGCTACATTTCTCTCTGGGCCTTCATCCCTTTCTTCCCATAAAATGAGGTACAATCCCTTCTTGGGTTAGTGCACCCAAAAATTACAAAAGATAAAGAGACAAAGGGGAATAAGTATGGAAAGTAATAATTATGATTGAGAATGGTACGATGAATCATTAGGGAACCCTCTAGTAACACCCTATTCCCAAGGGTGACCAACTTACTAGGATGGATTGATAGCCACCAAGGTTAAATAAGGCAAAGAGTATATTTTACAATCAAACGTTTTGTAATCAAGAAAGAATTATTTGCAACATATTCAAGTGCTTCAATTATTAGGGTGACACTTACTATGATACCAGATGTATTCCTCATGAAGCGAGACCTACTATCCTATGGGTCCAAGCCATTGTGGTGGACATCGCTATGCTACTGGTGATGTATGGTGGTGAATCAATAAATTGGAGGGTCCATGTTGGAATATGCTAGTAAATATAGCTCTTGGCACTCCATGTCTTCTATATGTGGGCCTCGAAACATGATATACTTAGTTACCCCTAGTATGATTGGGTAACATCAGTCTCCTACTCAAGGAAACATGCTCATCGTAGAGCTCATTATAACCTCAGCATATTTGGTTTGGCATATGCCTACACATTCAAGCAAATTGTTAGAGTACCTAGGGTGGTGCTATCACCCCTTGTTCTTCTAAAAATTATCAAAATCCAAAATAAATGCTGAAAATAAAATCTCATTCTAACATGTTAATGAAAACATATAAGTATGACATATAAATGATGCAATATGCAAGAAGAAGACATGTAAATCGAGATGCAACTATGCTAATATGATACGCAAGATGCAAATTCCTACCTACCCTGCCTATCTAATCTAGGAGTCTTAATTCTAGGTATAATCATATAACCAATACAACCATGCTAGCATTGTATCGCAACCTCTTCCTGTTTGCTTCATCATAAACCAAAACAAGAACATGTTAAGCACAAAAATAACATGAGTTAGAGAATGTATTCTATCATAGTTAATCATGAAATCTAACTCATAGAGGTGGGAGGGAGGGAAAAAATCATGCAAAGAGGTATCACCACAACCTTGACCCATACATCCTAAGATAAGGCCAATAGAATCAGAGAAAGGTAAATCCTCATCCTCAACTACAAGACTATCACCAGAAGGTTGAGAAGAAAGGATGAGAAGGAACCTACTGAAACTTATATGGTTGTCTATGGGAAAAGAGAGCACAAGGTAAGGGATGAGACTGGGCCTAGAGAAAAACATTTGCTCCCAACTAAAGGACTGTTGATTTTGTGTGTGAAACTGAAAAGGCATACAACAAGTCAAAGGTTGGAAACCACTCCATCTGATAGGAAAGATACCATCATGAAATGAATCCCCAACCATATCTATAGTAGAATGGCAGGTTGAAAGAAGAGGAGGTTGGAAATTCTCATCACAAAAATACTTCTCTAGGAAAACCATGTCCTCACCAGCCTTATCAAAATTAGAGCACAATGATGGTTGAAAATTCTCTTCGTAGAATAAATCCAAGTTCTCAAAAAAATAAGTACCAAAATTCCTAAGGTATGACAAGTAATCATCACGAGAATGTTGCGGTAAGTCATCCTTGTGTGGTTGGAATGAATCTGTGATCATAGCATTTCCTTGTTTCCTAATATCATAATGTGTAGAACATGATAGTTGTGAAGGAAACAATTGAAAATTGCCTTCAATATCGTAAATGGAATATCCATCATATCAAATCACATCCCATTTATGTATCCCAACATGTATAAACTCATCAATATTCTTGACCATATCATCACTTTCATTAAAACATGAAGGGTTTAGTGCATCCAAGGGTTCCTCTATTTCTTCACCTTCTGAATCATAGAATAGAGAATCATCATAAACTTGAAAAGGAAAATGAATAACCACATTCTCTTCTTCTTGTGTAGGATGAATGAAACCTTGGATGACTTCATTGGATGGAGGAGCAGGCACCAGGGATTTGTCTTCATGAGAATCCTCTTCGTGGATTAGGTCTTCAATATGTTAGCAAGAAGGAAACTCATGTTCTTCTAGGTGATTTTCCTCATGATTCACCTTTTCGGGTTCTTTTCCTTGAATAGAATCATGAGTTAATTCTTGCTCCTCTTTCTGTGTTTCTTCCCCTTTCATGTCACAAAGTAAGACATGGTGTTTTTCAGTGCCCCACATATTGAGGAAGATCTCTTCAAAATCATCCATGCAGTCTATGTTTTTTTTCTGGGAGACCATCAAACCATATTCTAGCATCGTCGTCATGTAGATTGATTGCAAAAAGTTTCATCACTAGATCTCCAGCCTCATTATCAATGGAATTCAATTGAAAAAAGGAAAATAAAATCTTCATTTGTTCTTCGATAGTAATCTCATTATTGTCGGAAAACTTGGGAAGCCACATCCTTTTGTTCTCATGAGGCATCAGTTGAGGGTACCCTGGGATATCACTCATGTCCAAGGTTTTGAAAATATCACCTCGATCCCATAGAGAAGCCATGTTTGGCTCTTAATGGTATGGGTTTTCACCAATGGATTCGTCAGATAATACTTCTAGTATCATCAAAGGAAGTGAGGGAATCACCCTTAGTGGAGTCGCCAGGTAAGCTTTGTGAGATAAGGGCTTCGGGAAAAAAAACTCACCAAATATGTTTGTTGAGGAAAACTGACTCGATTATCCCTGACAACGGTTCCATAATGTTATCGCACAATTTGTACTTATGCCAAAACCCCAACAAAGTAAAACAAATTGGTGTAACAACAGGATAACCCACCACTATCACCTTAGTGAGAAATCCCCACTTTTAGGGATGGATAAAGTTCCAACACAGGGGAGGCATCCCCAGTAACCTAAAGGGTTAGAAATCTATAGATTTGATCAATATATACCCCCCTCTCACTGGTTACCCAAGTCAAAAGGTCTATGTCCAAGTAATTGAGGTAGAGAAGAGTATTTGTGTAGCTACCCAAAACAAGAACAATACAACATATATATAGAAATTTCCAACTACAAGAATGAAAATAAGACCTCAATAGATAATAGAAAATCAAAATATATGTTGGTTGATATGAGATTGCAGCAAGTTATCAGTTTACTACAACAATCAATATTTTATAACAGCTAAGAAAAATGTAGCTCGGAATTGCATGTAATCACAATGAAGACTCAACATTTATCAAGTAGATTATTTAACAATTATTACAAGCAATTTTTGAGTGAGTTAACTATATGTTAAGCTAGTTTATGCATCAAACTAGTATTAATTCGTAAGGTTGTAGCAATGTTTTGCAACAAAATCAAATTATTTAGTACATTTAGCTAAGCTAGGGTTAGTATAAGTTAGTTGAAGATTGAGAGAATAAAATGCAGGATTTGTTTGATAAATCCCTTCACAATATAGCAAGTAGACAAATGTCTTTTAGGCTTAGGGATTCATTTACAACAACAATAAATACTTCGAGAAATAAATGATAATACTTGTCTAAGAATGGAGAGATAAATTCTTGGGGTGTTGGCACTCCAAGGGCCCAAGCTTTGAATCTCAAATATAGAATTTTGGATAGAGTGCAAGCTCTTTTGGGCTCTAGTGAATTCCTCTTCTCCTTGGACTTTGAGAAATATAGAAACAAGCTTCTAGAATAAGACTTCTAAAGTTCTACCACTTTAGGGCTTCAGAAGCCTATCCTAGACAAGATCTTCTTAGCAATTTAACAAGTGGAAAGACTAGAGAAAGGAAGAAGCTCCTTATGTTCCTCTCCTAGGGTTTATTATGCAAGCAATTTCATAATCTTCAATATGAACAAGTGAAATTTACCATAACCATTCAAATCATCAAAATAAATTACAGATTTTACTTACTTCACCAAGAATAATCAAGCATAAAACACCTAGTTGCAGAAATTTGCACCAAAAAGCATCTGAAGCATGATCTCCAAGAGGTGTGCACTAGTAATTTCAGCCAATAATACCACTAGGGAGAAAATTTCAGACGTGTCCTCTTGTGAGAGGAAGAGTTACGTTGTCCAAAAATGAATTGAGGCTATCCATATTTATATGGGAAATCCTAGCTTCTTTAATCCAAAATTTGTGTCTTTTCAAGTAATGAGTCTACTTCTCAATTTTCCCATTCAAACTAGAATAAATTCATTTTTTACAAAATGACCCTTAAAAGGGTGACATCGTGTCCTTCTATGGTGATGTTAGGCATCTAATGTGGAACTTTGAGAAAGAGAAGTGTAGCGCTTGGCCTCCAAAGGTGCTAGATCATGCCCACACATGCCAAAATACCACATCAAGACCTCCTCCATCAAAACCCTAATCTTTTTTATGACGTCGGGAGTGGGGTAAGTGACGTCCAAGCCTTCAAGGGAAAGAATACAAGTGGAGATGGATGGGAGCTAGTCTCATGGCCATGCTAGAGTGCCTCCCAAGGAAATGACCTTCGTCTTTGATGTGTAAATGGTGATCACAAGCTAGCCCTAGACGTGGGGTATATGCATCAATCCTTGGGATTCAAAGCCCCATGAAGGTCTTAACAAGTCATCTCCTCATGAATATATGTCCACCAGGAATGGTCCTGCAAAGACAAACATGTACGCCCTCAAAGGGTCCATAAGTCACAAGAATCATTTCAAGTAATCCACATCTAATAATCGAACCACCCAAACATGTGCATCAAACCCCCCTTTAAAACTAAACAAATGTTCAAAGACCTTATCCAATTTGTCAAATTTAGGTGTGGGAGGGGTGTCAAGGCATCCTATTGGTTCAATCAATCCCCAAGTCAAAGGTGTTTCCCAAGGAAACTCCATATAAGAAATGTATAAGTATGAGGTGTAGTGGTGTAAAACTTCTAGGCATGGGGTTCATGACATCCAAGGGTTCGTATTGTCTCATTTATGGGTGCCTTTGTAGAGGGTGTGTTGCACCTTCATTATCAATGCAACCTTTTTCTAAGCCCATTTGTTGTCATTAATTAATTAAATTCCAAAACGATTGGGTACTATAAGAAATGGAAAGAAACGAGTATTGCAACGTCACTTGAAGCTAGAGGTAAACAGAGATCCATATGCATGGGAAAAAAAGGGACACTTCATACATGTACACACCTCAATAAGAGGGATATCTATATAATGTGAGTTTTCTTTTGCAGGTTTTTTAATTATTTCTAGAGAAATTTTTCATTGTTCTCAAGACCTCTTGGGAGAGCATCTAGAAGGTTGTGATTTGGATTTTATCTTTTTTCAGCTACATTTCCCTCTGGGCCTTCATCCCTTTCTTCCCATGAAATGAAGTACAATCCCTTCTTGGGTTAGTGCACCCAAAAATCCCAAAATATGGGGAGACGAAAGGGAAGAAGTATGAAAAGTGATCAGTATGATCGAGAAAGGTACGATGACTCTTCAAGGAACCCCCCGGTAGCACCCTATTCCTGAGGGTGACCAACTTACTATGATAGAATTATAGCCACCAAGGTTAAATAAGACAAATATTATGATTTCCAAGCAAACGTTCTGTAATCAAGAAACAATTATTGGCAACATATTCAAATGCTTAAATTATTAGAGTGACACTTACCATGATAACGTACTTATTACCTCATGAAGCAAGAATTGCTATCCTTTGGGGGCAGGATGGTGTGGTGGATGATGCTATGTTGTTGGTGATGTATGTTGGTGTATAATGAATAGGAGGGGGCATGCAAGGCTATGCTAGTTAATCTGGCTCTCGACACTCCATGTCTCCTATATGTGGGCCTTGAGACATGATCTCCTTAGTTACCCCTAGTATGAGGGGGTAACATCAGGCTCCTACTTGGGGACATTTTCTCACCTCAGAGCGTGTGATAACCTAATCATCTCTAGTATGAAATGTTCCTATACACTCAAGAAAATTGTTTGAGTACCTAGGGTGGTGCTATCACCCCTTGCTCTTATGAAAATTATCAAAATCCAAAATAAATGCTCAAAAGAAAATCCCATTATAACATGCCAATGAAAACATATAAGTATGACATAGCAATGATGCAATATGTAAGAAGAATACCTTTAAATCGATATGTAACTATGCTAATATGATATGTAAGATTCAAATGCCCACCTACCCTACCTATCTAATGTAGGTTAGTCTTAATGCTAGGTATAATCATATAATCAGTACAACCATGCTACCATTGTATCACAACCTCTACCTTTGTGCTTCATCATAAACCCAAACAAGCACAAAAATAACATGATTTAGATAATGTAGTGTATCATAGTTAATCATGAAATCTAACTCATAGAGGCAGGAGGGAGGGACAAAATCATGCAAAGAGGTATCAACCACAACCTTGCCCTATACATCCTAAGACAAGGCCAAGAGAATCACACAAAGGCATATCCTCATCCTCAGCTACAAGGATATCACCAGAAGGTCAAGAAGAAAGGATGAGAAGGAACCTACCAAAAATTATATGGTTCTCTATGGGAAAATATAGCGCAAGGTAAGGGATAAGATCGGGCCTAGAGAAAAAAAAAATCTCCCTAACAAAGGATTATTGATTTTGTGTGTGAAACTAAAAATTCATACAACAATTTAAAGGTTGGAAACCACTATGTCTGGCAGGAAAGTGACCATCATGAAATGAATCCCCAACCATATATGTAGTAGAATTTAAAGATAAAAGTGGGGGAGGTTGAAAATTCTCATCACAAAAATATTGCTTTAGGAAAGCCATGTCCTCACCCTTATCAAAATTAGAGCACAATGGAGGTTGAAAATTATCTTCGTAGAATAAATCCAAGTGCTCAAAATAATAAGTACCAAACTCCCAAGGGTATGACTATTAATCATCACAAGAATGTTGCGGTAAGTCATCCTTGGGTGGTTGGAATGAATTTGTGATCATATCATCTCCTTGTTGCTTAATATCAGAATATGTATCACATGATAGTTGTGAAGGAGACAATTGAAAATGACCTTCAATATCATAAATGGGATAACCATTATAGAAAATCACATCCCAATTACATCTCCCAACATGTATAAACTCATCAATATTCTCGACCATATCATCACTTTCATTATAACATGAAGGGTTTAGTGCATCCAAGGGTTCCTCTATTTCTTCACCTTCTGAATCATAGAGCAGATAATAATCAAAAACTTGAAAAGGAAAATGACTAACCACATTCCCTTCTTCTTGTGCAGGATGAATGAAATCTTAGATGACTTCATCAGGTGGAGGATCAAGCACCAAGGATTTTTCTTCATGAGAAGCTTCTTCTTGAATTAGGTCTTCAATATGTTTGCAAGGAAACTCATGTTCTTCTTGGTGATTTTCCTCATGATTCACCTTTTGGGGTTCTTGTTCTTGAATGGAATCATGAGTTAATTCTTTATCCTCTTTGTGAGTTTCTTCCTCTTTCATGTCGCAGAGCATGTTAGGGTCTTTTTCAGTTATCCACTTATTGAGGAAGAAGATCTCTTCAAATTCGGCCACGCACTCGATGCTTTTGTTGGGGATACCATCAAACCATATTCTAGCATCGTCATGAAGAGTGATTGCAAAAGGTTTCATCACCAGATCCTCGACCTCATCATCAACAGGATGCAATTGAAAAAAGGAAAAGAAAATCCTCATATATTCTTTGGCAGTAATCTCATTATTGCTTGAAAACTTAGGCAGCCACACCCTTTTGTTCTCAAGAGGCATCAGCCCAGGGTACCCTAGGACATCACTCATGTCCAAGGGTTTGAAAATATAACCTAGATCCCATAGAGAAGCCATGGTTGGTTTTTATAATAGTATGGGTTGTCACTAATGGAGTCTCTAGATAATCCTTTTAGGATCATCAAAGGAAGTGAGGGAATCGCCCTCAGTGGACTCATCACTTAAGCTTTTTGAGATAAGGGCTTTAAAAAAAATTCTCACCAAAGATTTTTCGTTGTGGAAAACTAACTTGATTCTCCACAACAGCGATGCCAAAATGTTATCACACAATTTGTACTTATTCCAAAACCCCAACAAATTAAAACAAATTGGTGTAACAAGAAGATAACCCACCAGTGTCACCTTAGTGGGAAATCCCCACTTTTAGGGATGGATAAAGGTACAACTCAGGGGAGACGCCCCTGGTAACCTAAAGGGATAAAGATCTAGAGATTTGATCAATATATACCCTCTTCTCATTGGTTACCCAAGTCAAAAGGTCTATGTCTGAGGAATAGAGGCAAAGAAGAGTATTGTTGTACCTGCCTGAAACAAGAACAATATGACATATATATAGCAATTTCCAAGTACAACAATGATAATAAGACCTCAACAGACAATATACAATCAAAATATGTGTTGGCTGATATGAAATTGTAGCAAGTTATCAGTTTACTACAACCATCAATGTTTTATAACAGCCAAGAAAAATATAGCTCAGAATTACGTGTAATCACAGTGAAGACTTAGCACTTATCAAATAGACTATTTAGCAATTCTCACAAGCAATTTCTGAGTGAGTTAGATAGATGTTAAGCTAGTGTATGCAGAAAATTAGTATGAATTAGTATGGTTGTAGAATTTTTTTAAAAAAAACCAAGTTAGTTAGTACATTTAGCTAAGCTAGGATTAGTAGAAGTTAGTGGAATCTTGAGAGAATAAAATGCAAGAGTTGTTCAATGAATCCCTTCACAAGATAGAAAGTATACAAGTGCCTTTTGGGCTTATGGAGTCATTTACAACAGCAGCAAATACTTGGACAAAAAAATGATAATATTTGTATAAGGATGGAGAGATAAAGTCTTGGGGTGTTGGCACTTCAAGGCCCCAAGATTTGAATCTAAAGAATGGAATTTTGGCTAGAGTGCAAGCTCTTTTGGGCTCCAGTGAATTCCTCTTCTCCTTGGACTTTGAGAAATATAGAAACAAGCTTCTAGAATAAGACTTCTAAATTTATATCACTTTATGGATTTAGAAGCCTATCCTAGACAAGATCTTCTTAGAAATTTAACAAGTGGAAAGACTAGACAGAGGAAGAAGCTCCTTATGTTCCTATCCTAGCGTTTATTATGCAAGCAATTTCATAATTTTCAACATGAACAACTAAAATTTACCATAATCATTCAAAACATGAAAAGGAATTGCATATTTTACTTACTTCACCAAGAATAATCAAGTATAAAACACCTAGTTGCATAAGTTTCCACCAAAAAGCATCCAAAGCATGATCTCCAAGAGGTGCGCACCAGTAATTTCAGCCAATAATACCACTAGGGTGAACATTTCAGACTTTTCCTCTTGTGAGAGGAAGAGTTATGTTGTCCCAAAATGAATTGAGGCTAACCATATTTCTATGGGAAATCCTATCCCCTTTAATCCAAAAGTTGTTGTCTTTTCAAGTAATGAGCCTACTTCTTAATTTTCCCATTCAAATTAGAATAAATTCATTTTTTTACAAAATGACCCTTAAAAGGGTGACATCATGCCCTTCTAGGGTGACATTAGGCATCTAATGTGGAAATTTGAGCAAGATAAGTGTAGCGGTTGGTCTCCAGAGGCCCTAGATCATGCCCACGCGTGCCAAAATACCACATCAAGACCTCCTCCATCGACACCCTAATCTCTTCTTTGACGTCAAGAGTTGGGTAAGTGATGTCCAATCCTTCAAGGGCCAACTTCCAACTAGAGAGGGATGGGATCTGGTCTCCTATCCATTCCAGAGTGCATCCCAAGAAAACTACATCCTCCTTTGATGTGTAAATGGTGATCAAAAACTAACCCTAGAAGTGGGGCCTTTGCATCTATCCTTGGGCTCCAAAGCCCCATGAAGGTCCGAACAAGTCATCTCCTCATGAATACATGTCCACCAAGAAAGGTCTTGCAAAGAAAAAAAAGTATGCCCTTCAAGGGTCCATAAGTCATAATAATAATTCCAAGTAAGCCACATCTAATAATAGAACCACCCAAACATGTGCACCAAACCCCCCTTTCAAACTAAACAAATGCTCAAAGACCTTATACAATTTGTCAAATTTAGGTGTGGGAGGGGTGACAAGGCATCTTATTGGGTCCAAAAAAAATGGGTACTATAAGACATGGAAATAAAAGAGTATCTCAATGTCACTTGAAGCTATAGGTACACAGAGTGCCATATGGATGGAAAAAAAGGGACACTGCATACGTGTACACACCTCAACAAGTGAGATATCTATATAATGTGAGTTTTATTTTGTGTGTCTTTTAATTATTTCAGGAGAAACATTTCATTTTTCTCAAGGCCTCTTGGGGGGAGCATCTAGAAGGTTATGATTTGGATTTTATCTTTTTCCAGCTACATTTCCCTTTGGGATTTTGACCCTTTCTTCCCATTAAATGAGGTACAATCCCTTCTTGGGTCAGTGCACCTGAAAATCCCAAAATATGAGACAAAAGGGAAGAAATATGGAAAGTTATAAGTATGATAGGGAATGGTATGATGACTTCAAGGAACCCCCCAGTAGCACCGTAGTTCCGAGGGTGACCAACTTACTAGGATGGAATGACACCCACCAAGGTTAAATAAGGAAAAGAGTATAATTTCTAAGCAAATGTTCTGTAATCAAGAAAGAATTCTTTGAAACATATTCAAATGCTTCAATTATTAGGGTGACACTTACCATGATACCATACTTATTACCTCATGAAGCAAGATTTTTTGTCCTCTAGAGTCAGGCCAGTGTTGTGGACGTTGCTCTGTTGTTGGTGATGTACGATGGTGCATCAACGAATAAGAGGGGCCCTCCGGGGCTATGCTAGTCAATCTGGCTCTCAGTACTCCATGTTTGTTATTTGTGGGCCTCAAGACATGATATCCTTAGCTACCCCTAGTACACTACGACAAAATCCTGTGATTTTCTCCCTTTTTTGCTTCCAAAGATTGTTTTAGTGTATTTTTATCCAATTGTTTTAAAAATTCGACGCTATTTATCGGGACGGTGCTATTTCTGGCATTTTTTGCATTGAAAAAAACATGTAAGCACTAATAGCGTCAGAAATAGTGCCAGATTTAGTGTCGGATTTAGCACTTGATGTGCCTAAATAGTTAATTAGTTGAGGTTTTGGTCATTAAGTGGATAGGGGATTTGAGGATTACGAGATTTAGGTATTTGTGGTAAAGGGATTAAGGATTAAGGGACTAGGGGTTAGGGTTTAAAGGATGAAGGGTCAAGAGCTAAGGGATTTGGTGCTTATGGGTTGGGTAGTTTAATGGTTAATGGATTAGGGATTATGGGCTAGGGAATTAATGTTTAAGTGCTTAGTGAATAGGGGTTTATTGATTAAGGGATTATGGATTAGGGTTTAAGTGTTTAAGGGTCGATGGCTTAAGGGTTATGGGATTTAGGGATTTTATGTTAAGGGATTAGTGATTAACTAAGGTTGAGGGCTTAATGGTTTAGGGATTAGGGATTAAGGCTTTAAGGCTCAATGGCTTAGGTGTTAGGGGATTTAAGGATTTGTCGGAACTCTCTTGAAATTTCATGGAATGTCTTCCAACACGCCCATCACCAATGTCATCCATCGATGTCACACGGTGAGCAGTGAATGGGGTCAAAGTTGAAATTTCTTCAAATTGTTCCTCTATGCATTGAAATTTGACATGGTTAGACTAGACATATGCCTTGACGGTATGCGATGGTTTCAAGACTCAAGGATGCTCGATGTCCCCACATAAGCTTTGATATCATCCACATTTGCATCAACATTCATCATGCAGTATCATTGTCATCATTCATCATTCACATCTACGAAATGTTTTTTGAATCTCTCTTGAAATTTCATGGAACGTATTCCAACATGCCCATCACCAATGCCATCCACCAATGTCGCATAGTGAGCAGTGAATGGGGATAATATTGAAATTTCTTCAAATTGTTCCTGCATGCATAAAAATTTGACATGGTTAGACTAGACACATGCCTTGATGGTATGCGAGGGTCTCAAGATTGAAGGATATTTCCTGATGTACTTACATAATCTTTGATATCGTCCACACTTGCATCAATGTTTATCATGTAGTCTCATTTTCATCATTCATCATAATTCCCATCTATAGAATCTTTGTTGAAACTCTCTCGAAATGTCATGGAACGTCTTCGACCAACACGCCCATCACCAATGTCATCCATCGATGTCGCACGATGACCAATGAATGGGGTGAACGTTGAAATTTCTTCGAAGTGTTCATGTATGCATTGAGAATTGACATGGTTAGAGTAGACACATGCCTTGACGTATGCGAGAGTTTCAAGACTCGAGGATTCTTGATGTCCTCACATAATCTTTGATATCGTCCGCGTTTGCATCAGTGTTCATCATGCAGTCTCATTGTCATCATTCCTCATTCCCGTCTATATAATATTTGTCAAAACTCTCTTGAAATTGCATGGAACATATTCCAACATGCCCATCACCAATGTCATCCACCGACGCCACATGGTGAGCATTGAATTGTGCCAACGTTGAAATTTTTTCAAACTATGCTTGTATGCATCGAAATTTGACGTGGTTAGACGAGACACATGTCTTGACAGTATGCAAGGGTTTCAAGACTCAAGGATGCCTAACGTCCCCACATAATCTTTGACATCCTCCAAATTTTCATGAACCTTCATTATGTGGTCTCATTTTCATCATTCGTCATTCCCATCTACAGAATCTTGGTCGGAACTCTCTTGAAATATCATGGAACGTCTTCCAACACACACATATGCAATTTCATCAACTGACCTGGCACAGTGAGCAGTAAATGGGGCCAACGTTGAAATTTCTTCAAAATGTGACAGTATGTGTTGAAATTTTGCATGGTTAGACTAGGCGAATGCATTGACGGTATGGGAGAGTTTTAAGAATCAGTGAAATCATTGAGATTGAATATTCATGTTTTGATATGAAATAAGAAACTAAAATTGAGCTTTAATTTATTATATTTTCAACTAATTCTAGGTGATTAAAATCTTTTATTTTGTTTAATTATTTTATGTTTAGTTCTTAATAAAACATAATAAAAAATTATGCCCAACATTAAAATGAAAATAATATAAAAATAAAGAAGTTAACAAAGTTGTTTATTCAAATCATTGTGATATACATGCATTAATATTTTATTAACTTTTGTGTCTTCGTAAACATATGTTGATACAAAATGAATGGAAGAATCATCCAAGTAATCCTATTTTTTTATGCCAACAATTCATACCATATCTTGAACATTTTAAGGATATTTCAAAAGGTAATTTATATAGACACAAATAATACTAAACCATTTCAAAGTTTAGGCCATAAGAATCATCATTTTTTAAACATGGATTAAAAATAATTCTAAAAATTTAGAAGTCTTGGTCATTAACATCATTGTCTACAACAATGTCATCTAGTGTATCATTGTCAATGTTCATATGATATTTTAAGTAGTTAATGTTATCATCATCCTCATCTTGACCTGCATCATCTTCATCATCATTGAAATTTGATTGTAGACCATCCATATTGTTACCAGATCTATTTGGATCATCATTTTATATACCATCCATATTTTTGTCTTCCATAACATCATCTAACTCTATATTGTTGTCTTCTTGTGCCAGAACATAACCATCTTCAGCATCATCATGGATGTCAATTTCTTCAATGTTCTTTAATCCCTCTCTCTCATTTTTTTGGCCATCACTATTTTGCTCAGTATCCACTAATGCATTTTCAAATACATGCTTTAATCTTGGATCATAAGGTATGACAAACATCCATTTCCGGTCTAGATTATCTTCATAGAAAAATACCTACACATGAACGAGTATAAACATATATTAGACATACGTTATAATAATTTTATTGATTAATAAACACATGTATATATTCACAATAAATAGTGTATTAATAGATTATTGATCACTATCGCTTCTTGTTTGAGTTTAAGAAATACCTTCTCACAATGAATTGGTATAACATAAGGCTCCTTATCCTTCAGTAGTAACCTTGAGGAACCTATAGAAAACAATCCACTATGAGTATCATGTCTTTGTGTCCTCTCAAATGCTTCATACCATCTACACTTAAAAATACAACATTTAAAAGAGTGATAATCCAACTCAATATTTTTTTTTATTTTCCCAACATATTGTATATTTACTTCAATAATATTCTTATCTTTTGAGCATGATCGACTGGATTGCTTGAAGTCAACCATGATTCCACAATTGAAGGATCACCTCTTTAAATCTACTCGTTCTACACGATAATGTCAACCATATGCCCACATTGTTGGATATTTTATTGTCCATGAAAGACCATATATTTCGGTTCAAACAAATATAATGATGAATATTAAAATAGTTAATAGTGTCAAAACTGTACAACATTTTGTAAAATTCCAACTGTACCTTTCTTTCACATCCTCTAGACATGTTGATTTCATCTTCTATTATGTTTGAATCTATACCTGCATCTTCTATTTGATTTTGAATTTATTCAGTAACCCTTTCTAGTGTGCAATCTTTTCCCTATTCCCCTTGCAGATCAGTAGGAAATGGGGTATTCCTTGGGTTCGATCTCTTAAATTGTCTCCTTTCTTCTAACACTTCTCCTCTCTTTTTATCATACAAATCAATCCATTTTTTCATAAATTACATGTGGTATAGAATGAACTTGTCAATTATAGAACTTTCGTCTACACCTATTACATGTCAACATGTTTATTTCAAACTCCAAAGGCCATTTTGTTAATTTGACAAATAAATTACAGAGTAAATTAATGATTGCAATAAAAACAACCACAATGATAATGATTTTACTTACTAATTTATACTTGAACACCATTAGATTGTGGTTTTTCTCCATCAATAATATTGGATGCTCGTTCTTCATCCCAGAAGCATGGTCCATCTTCTAAATCCTTACCAAGGAATTCACATAGGAAGAAAATGTTCCATTCAATACATACCCTTCAGCCATGCAACCCTTTGGATGTGCCTTTTTTCGGACATGTTTTTAGAGTTTTCATATACCTCTCAAAGAAAAACATCCACCTCATTGATACGACACCGACCAATTCAATTTCATCGACTAGGTGTATAAGTAAATGGACTTGTAGGTCCATGAAACTTGTAGCTCCTTCTCAAATACACATACAATTTCTGCAATTTCCTTCTTCCATTTTGGCACTTCACATTTGTGGATCTCCTTGGATGCAACCCACCTATTATAATAATATTAAATTAGTATGAACCTTTAGGAAAAAATTAAAATGAAATACAATATCTCTATGTCTCTCACACGTGAACATTCCATACCACATACCTTGCAAATGTTGACAATTGACTTATGGTATTCCTCAAGTCAACGATAAGACATGAATCCTCCCTAATTTTCAACGGAATGATATGTTATCAAACACATTTATGAAAGGTCATTATTTATTTTTTTCACACAATAGAATATCATGATATATTTAGTACCTAATCAATTTTACCAATAAATGTTAAATGATGATATATAATACCTTCATAAAATTATGAAAAACATGTGTTTTAAATCTTGTGATATGTCCATCAACTATAAAATCTTTAACCAATGATGACCCATAGCCAGTAGGTGTCCTTATTGAAAGTATGACATTTTTTAGTTGATCTAGCTCTTTCTTTTTCAAAATCCATGGAGCTTCTGCATATGTTTCATTTTCCTTATTTGGCCACAATTTTTTTCTATCTAATTTGGTATGTGAAAGAGCAATATCTCTCCTCGAAGAAAAAGTGTCCTTCTCTTTTCTTGATATATGTCGAAATATTGAATCTGGGACATTTTGAAGATGTGCATAGGATCCAATAGGTGAGATATTAATAGATCCCTCCAGTAAGGGATCTCATAAAATATGGATTTCTTTTTCATCCCTTCTGGCATCTTAATTACAACTTGTTCTGGTTCTTCAATAGAATCACCCCCATCAAAAAAATCCTTCCAAGCTTTCAATCCAGCATCTTCATACTTCTTAATCCAATCATATTGACCCATAATCATGGGAGGGCCTCTATTTTCAACTTTTTTCATATTTAGAATACCTCCCTTGTAATTGTTTTTCACATCTTGGACATGAAAATATCCCCTTTGTTTGAAGCCCTACAATTCAATAAGGTTAATAACATCAAAATAATAGTATAAAAATAAGTATGAAAGTTGGGATGAAAATAAATTATTAGTGTAAATACGTAAAAAAAATTTATCTTACCAGAACAAACACCAAGTCCTGGGAAATAATGAATAGTCCAAAATAGCACACCATACAACATGAAGGACATATTTGATAGAGGACGTGATATCTCATACATTCTTATTCCTTTCCATAGCAATTGCATCTCATCAATAAAAGGCGCAAGATAAACATCCATGTTTTTAACTTGATGTTTTCTTGGAACAATGAGAGTCAGCATAAGGTGCTCCTTTATAACACTCATCTATAGGGGAATATTGTATACTATCAATCCAACTGACCAAACACTATAATTTGATCTCATGAAAGAGAATGGGCACACTCCATCAATTTCAAGAGAAAACCTAATACTACGAGGTTCATCTTTGAATTTTCTTGGCCATTTTTCCTCTATGTGTTTCAATGCTTTGGAGTCAGATGGAATACGCGTGAATCCATATTTACTCCTATTCTTTGCATGTCATTCCATCAATTGTTCAAGTGACTTGCAACGAAACATTCATTGAATTCTAGGTATAATTTACATGTGACGTAAAACCTTCTTTGGAACTATAGGACCTTGTACATCTGTACGATATCTCTTCTCTTTGCATACAAGTCATTCTAGCTTGTCTTAATATTCATCTCTGTATAAAATGCAATCATTTTTACATGAACAAATTTTCTTATATTCAATCCCCAACTCAACCAACAACTGGCGTGCCTCTCTACAAGTTGATGGCAACACATTCTCTTCAGGAAATATTTTGGTTTTTAGTGCCCTGTAAGATTTCCAAATATTAAATCAATTGAATGTTTGATTTATGGTGAACATGTTTGATATGTCAATCTATATTAGGACTATTCATAAATGAATTACGTACACCAATTGACAATGCATTGTAAGAAATAGATTTCAACTCACTTCAGTAGGGTGGTGAATCCTTTGTCTGACCAACCAAATAGTGACTTGATTTCTAATAATATTAATGTGCATGTCAGTTTTGAGGTTCTACTTGCACCCGATTTGAACATGGGTGTCTTTGTTTCTTTCTTGATGGAGTCTTTCAGATTGTTGTCATCAACATTACGTTGGAAGTAATTACCCCTGTTATCATCGTTACTATCATCCATATGATCATTGTTGTCATCATTGTTTCCATCCCCAAAGAAACCTATAAGCATTCCATTCAATCCTTCTTCATGAATTGCATTTTCACTATCATGACCATCATCAGTAATTCTAGGTGGCATGTCATCAACGTATGTTAATCTCATCATTTGTTCAAATTTCTCAAGTGGTAGAATTCTCTTTAAATGTGTTCTTTTCTCCTTGGTATGGTTTAAAGGATAGTTTGGATCATCTCATCCAAATATTAATAGCCCAGTTGGATCTTGGGTATTAGTAGTCATTCTTCCATCATCATCTTCTACCTATCAACAAACGCAACCATTATTTAATGCTTGGCAACAATTGGATAAATCATAAATGTATCAATTTCAAAGAAATATAATCAAATATGGCTTAAAAAATTTAAATATAAAAGGTATGAACATATATACATCAATTTAATAATGGAACATTATTTTATAGACTATTTTATTTATAAAATTATTTGAATAAAACACAATTTTGATAACACGGTTTATAAAACATAAATCCACACTCATTTATTATTCTTTGGTATTATGCCCTTAAGAACATCCTTAGGGAGACCTTGTTCTTCCATTTTCTTTCTCGTGGGAGTGTGTTTTAAGAAGGGGTAATCAATCAATAACTCATCCCCAGTGGTAAAGTCCATAATAGCCTCAACCATTATCAATCTATCAACCTCTCTTTCCATATCTCCATATTTATCATTTCTAACCTCAACAAATTGACAATTTGGTCTTACAGTAGGGTCCCTTCCCTTACTACTATTTATAAATCATGCAATATTTGTGTGTGTATGCACATCCATATATATACATAATATGACCTCTATGAATTTATTTTCCACTTTCCAATTGGAGACGATGTGTATACATATTCAAATTTAGACCATATGCTGACATGCTAGGCTTATATTCTGCTAGCCTTCTCCATTCACCACTATAATACGACGAACCATAATATCGCATTAATCTCCCAGTGGTCTGTTGTAAATTGTTTCTATGTTTACATCCCACATGTACATTTTCGACAATAAAGAGGCCTAGATTCACTCCATGAATATTGGAGGGTCGTATAATGTAGTTGTAACCCCAAAATTGAAACACTTCGTACACTCTAGGTAGTTGTTGATCACTAGGCCAAGCGCAATATAGTCGACTGTCAAATGTCTCTTTGTAAATTGATCTCAAATCTAGGGGAAAGTCATCATCTCCATAAAATTCATTCTCATAGGGTATGTAGTTCAACTTACCCTTGTCTTTAAGAAAATTATGCATCTTTAAACCGGTTCTTGTTCTGTTACTTGTTTTCATCAATTCCTCATCTTTTGAGTTGGTATATTGGAACATATTTTTGTTATATGTATCATTTGATAAATGATCAACGCCCTATAGGTTGGAAGTCGGTGATCCAGGATACTTAAAACCAAGAATATTGTCCTGCAAGCATCGATTAAGAAAAAAATTAATTATTTAAATAATATAAAACATTGTTTAAAAGAAGTATACATATTATTTATATCAAATTGGAAAATTCCTTACCACAATTCCTATTGGATTTGAATCGATTGTAGGAGGAATACTACCCACTGGAATCTCATCATCTATGTAATGTCTTTTTCCAATTGCTTGTTTGAATTGTTTGTTTCCACAACATATAGAATGTAATAGCCAAATAAATTTAACATCCAGTAATTCTACAAACAAAAGAATAAAATTCAATAAATCCTTTTAATTGAGCACATACACATTTTAAATTGATCAACAAATAATAAAATTTTATAACAGAATAAAACAAATACATAATTTAACATACCTGGGTCTGATGCTAACCCTCTGCTTTCCACTTGCTTTGTTGACCGTTACTGAACTGTGTAAACATTGCCCAAAACCTTGTTCCACCCTGTCAACTAGGACAACTTCCTAGCTCCGGGATATCATATGGATATCCTGGCCCCCGTGCCCAAAACCTCCAGCAAACCGGTGCCTATACTGATCCAATCCTACTACAGAACTCAACTCTCCTCTGTGCAATCCAAGAGAGACCTCCCCAAAAATTCCCATAGAATGGTAATGCCTCCTCTGTAAACCTCCTCCCCTCATATTCCTCCGTCACCGCCCTACCTTTCATTTACTTCCTTACCTACCCATTTATTACCTTATCCCCTCATAATTAATATCTTATCCCTTTATATTCAATGTATTATCCCTTTCCATGTACGTAAGTTTTTAATAAATTAACTTATAATTTATTATCCCTATTAATTTAATACCCATGTCAATGAATGTAACATGTAATTAATTAATCAAATTGCAACCATTAATTAATCCATAAATATTTAATTAGTATCTTTATACCAATCTTATTTAATTAATACCATGTTAAGACAATTAATCCAGTAATTAATTTTTACTTAATAATCCTTAAACATTTATTCAACTAGGGTTGTTACATACACCCACCCTTCAGGAAACTTCATCCCAGAGTTAAGGTATCTTATGGTACAAGGAAAATAAACACGGTTCACACATTCATAACAATTAACCGACATTATCAGTAATTAAGTCAAGAAAACTCATTCATACTAGTGTATATGTACAAGAAATGCATGTGTAGCTAGTACATACAATTCTCGTGCATGTACTAATAATCAAACTGTCATCCTTTAGTAATTTATGTATGCATCCAATCCAATCAGCAAGACTAGTCTTTTATAAAAGACAACAAACCAATCAATTGTTTGAGAAATCCTTTAATTACTATTATCCGGTTCAAAAAAATTATTTTAAACAACTGTGGTTTAGTTACATAATAATGAATATTCATATATACTCATTTTGTTTTTGAAGGTAAAACATTAAATTCCACCATCAGACAAATCTCCATACTCACTCAACTATTACTACTCATCCTTCCTCCCTAACCTACTTCCATCTCCATTCATATCCTTCCTCTGCTAGACTATCTTGGAGCATCAACTATATTGACCTAACTCCAAATAGAACC